>JAQQZZ010020165.1:167-11170 GCA_030265115.1 Mopalia vespertina | reverse complement strand
ATGTATGCCCATGATAGTAACATAAGCTAACATCGCTTTGTGAAACGAGCCCCTGAACTCTGCATCTAAAGCCTGCCTTTGTCACACTGCGATTCGATAGAACTATAACGGCAACTGATCACCACTTAGCAATTATGTCACAAAACACAGCGCACACCTGAGACTGAACGCAACTCACTGGAACAAGTTGATCGCAGTTGTACGAGCATTTATGTCACTCGCGATTACTTGGTACCACTTACGATCAGTTGCAGTTGCAGTGCAGTTAACAGTTGCAGTTAGCAGCTAGCTGTTTGCCAGGGACCATCTCTAATTTACAGAAAATTAACAGCTCAAATAAGGCAGGTAAAACAGATACAGAATTGCCACATTAAACACATTCTGTTAAATAATAATAATAATAATAATAGACTTTATTTAAACACGGGCAAGCTATCAGTACAAACTGTTTTTAATAGTAGCCGTAGGATTTAGCTCAAATATAAACTATAGTAATATACCATAATACATCAATATATTCCACCTCCACCGCACGGCGGTGGAATACTGGGGTATTTTCCAATAGCTAACTGAACAGCAGTCTGCATCGCATCTTGCATTATTAAGATGCAGAGAGTTTATATTTGTTGTGCATACTAGAAGAGACACACATCACATATGCCATGAATGGATTTGATCTCCGCCGTACGGTGGAGGAATACTGGCGCCTTTTCAAATAACTAACTCAAAGGTCTGACGTATTTTCCTATAGCTAACTGAATAGCAGTTAAATCTTCCGTAATTTAGACGATATAGGCTTTATATTTGACATAAGTAAAAGCAACGGTAAGCCCTACTTTACAGATTAATATATTTCGTTCTCCGCCGTACGGCGGTGGAATACTGGCGTATTTCCCAATAACTAACTGAATGGCAGTCTGAGTCTTAACTTCCGTTATTAACGTGACATAGACTTTACATTTGTTATGCAAACTGACATAGACACACTTCTCCTTGCGAAATGATAGATTTCCATCTCCGCCGTACGGTGGAGGAATACTGGCGCCTTGCAAAATAACTAACTGAATGGTCGCATCTTCCGTAATTTAATTCATAGACGCTTTATAGTTGACATCCATAGTAGTAATGGCACGCCCTACTTAACTAATTAATATATTTTGTTCTCCGCCTTACGTCGGATGTATACTGGCGTCTTTTCCAATAGCTAACTGAATAGCAGTCTGAGTCGCATCTTTCGTAATTTAAATGACAGAGGCTTTACATTTGATTTACAGACTAACACAGACACACTTCAAGTTATGACATTATAGATTTTTATCTCCGCCGTACGGCCGTACGAAATAACTAACTGAATGGTCGCATCTTCCGTAATTTAAACGATAGAAGCTTTTTATTTGACATAGGCCTACATAGAAGTAACGGCAAGACCTACATTATGGATTAATAGATTTATTTCTCCACCGTACGGCGATGGAATACTGACGTATATTCCAATAGCTAACTGAATAGCAGTCCGAGTCAAAACTTTCGTTATTAACATAACAGAGACTATATATATGTTTCACAGACTAACACAGACACACTTCACCTTACGACACGATATATTTTTTTATCTCCGCCGTACGGTGGAGGAAAACTATAGCGCCTTCTCAAATAGCTAACTGAATGGTCGCATCTTCCGTAATTTAAATATTAGAGGCGTTTTATTTGACAAATATAGTAGTAACGGCAAGACCTACTTTGCCGATTAATAGATTTTGTGCTCCGCCGTACGACGGTGGAATACTGGCGTATTTTCCAATAGCTAACTAAATAGCAGTCTGAGTCGCACCGTCCGTTCTGAAGATGGCAGATACTTTATATTTGTTTTACAGACTAACATAGACACACTTCACCTTACGACATGATACATTTTTATCTCCGCCGTACGGTGGAGGGAAACTAGCGCCTTCTCAAATAAATAACTGAATGGTCGCATCTTCCGTAATTTAAATGATACAGGCTTTTGATTTGACATACATAGTGGTAACGGCAAGCCTAACTTTACGGATTAATAAAAATCTATCATGTCATAAGGTGAAATGTGTCTGTTTTAGCCTGTAAAACAAATAAAAATACATTGCCATCTGAATAAAGGAATTTGCGACTCAGACTGTTATTCAGTTAGCTATTGGAATTGAAAATACGCCAGTGTTCAACCTCCGTACAGCAAAGACACAATCTATTAATCCATAGAGTAGGGCTGGCCATTACTACTATATATGTTAAAAAAAGCCTGTGTCATTTAAATTACGGAAGATGCGACCATTCACTTAGTTAATTGAGAAGGCGCCAGTTTTTCTCCACCGTTCTATCACCGGCGGAGATAAAAAAAATCTATCATGTCATAAATGTGAAGTGCATATGTTAAATTCTTTTCCACATATGTTGAATTATTTTCCACATATGTTGAATTATTTTCCACATATGGAAATTATGTGGAAAAGAATTTCACATATGTGGAAAAGAATTCAACATATGTAGAATAAAGTTAGAAGTGATAAAGGGCCATTGTGTTTCACGGAATTTGGTGAAATGCAATACCACCCATCGTCTTAACAGGAGGAAGCCACATACCAAGTTTGAAGTTAATCGGTGAATTTGTGTTCAGCTTGCGTGTCCACAATTATTTGTGACGGACGGACTGCCCCCGAGTAGCGTTTCCTTCCCTGTACCATAGTAGCGGTGGACAAAAAGATACAAGAGTTACAAGACAAATACAAGTGTTTTGTAATCTAACAGTCTTCGTCTCACATGTTTCTTTATGATAGGGCAACGATGTACAGGTAATCTATATTTCCAGAAGTCTACCAAGCTTGATAGACTTCTGATATTACTAATACTTTGTCATAACATCCGAACATTGATTTAAATAATTTCGATCAAAGAATTCGAATTTTATATCGGCGTTATTTTGGAGGTTTCAAAGTTCTTGGTAAACTACATTGGGCTGACCACAGGCCCTACAGAGAACAGTGCTGATCCACTACATGATAAGTAACAACCTTTTTTATGATTTAATAGCAAATGCTAGCTCAAATGCCCGGATGTCCACAGCGCAGCGCCATCTGTACTTGCATTTTCAAGGGAGATAACTCAATCGATGTCGTTGTTGTGACGTTCCTCGAGGAAGCTAGGAGACACGTTAACACGTAATTTGACATCATGGCACATTTTTTCAACGGCAGAAGTCATTGCATAACATGGCTTGACATCCGGCTCGGTCATTGACACTGGCCATACCCCGCCATCGTCAGCAATATAATTGATTAAACCCCTTCTTTTTAAACCGCCGACTCAATACACCCATTCTCCGTACACATATATAATACTTGCGTCCCCTTTCTCTAGGTAACGACGTTAACGCTCCGAACCACGGCCGTCACGTACGTGCCACCGGTGACGTCACGTAGAGGGTGCTGCTCTCATCCAGCCCTTAGTACTAAATAACGTAGAGCCCTTACTCGTACTAAGGAGCCATTCTCCGCTCCTAATAACGTTGATTCCTTATTTGTATGTAATAAAAAATTACTACATAAATAGTAGTGGGGAGCCAAAATGGCTCCCCACTACTATTTATGTAAAAACCAATTAGTACTTGGTACCGCAAAAACCATCCTTATCATGTAATGGCAAATGCGCGCTGAGTTGCTCTTTAATTTCTATACTACTGCCGGAGATGCATTCTGAGCGGTTATCGGACAATAAATCTGATCTGTTCACTTCCCTTACAATTTTGCCATTTTGACACCAGATAATCTAAGGTGTAAATTTATTACATGGATTTTTTTAAAAAATTACTCGTATTAAGCTGTTCGACCGAACCAGCTAGAGTCATCGCTTGTATACATAGAACAGCTTTGGCCTCTTTGAAAGAATACAGCGAAAACGAATACAGTTGCAGTAAAAACAAGACAACCTCTAATTTGAAACAACATTAACTGTCAGTAGGCACGTATGTCACGACTGAAATCTTATACAGACTATAAGTAATTGGCTGAACATTTTTGTTTGTTGTGCATTATTGTTGTTCGAGATGGCAAGTTTTTCTGGAAGTGGGGTAGACAATTATGCTATTCCATCGGATGTAGGCCTACAAATAGGGACATGTTCGATAAATCGGCTAGTTCATCTTTTTTCTCACGTTGGCGGCCATATCAATTCACCTATAAAAAAAATTTAAAAAAATTTGTAGAACTTTGTGTAATTTTTAGCTGTTGCATGGTTGTTTCTGAATTTTATTTTTACAGATGTGACCTCCAAACAACTTGTTTGAATAGTCGTGTAGAAATTCTAGTCTAGTATAACAATTTTATCGTATAGCAATTAATACTTCCTCTATATACTTCTTGTATTTGCTCACCGATATTAGACATGTATAGATGATGTACATATAGCATCCCCTATAACATACATAGCTGATCAATAAGCGCGAGCACCAGCTGCATTTTGTGTCCGTGTCTTTCCTGTTTCTGAATAAGACAGACATAAATTTGATCTGTAAAACACAACAAATCACTCCTGAAATTTTTATACCAAATAAAACCTCGGAAGATTACTTTTATAGGATTTTGTTGAGCTGTATTTAACATTGTACCTTAGGGCCTATTGACCTCGTGCTTTTCGAATTTGTTTATGTATGAAGCCTCGCTTTGACGTGACCTAGTTAAAGACCACTCGTGTACGTATTACCGATGTATGTAACCATTCTGCATGGCGTTTAGGGGAGACTTGTTAATCGTCTTGAAGCTTTGAAATTATTCTAAGTGTGATATTTGTTGCCTCGGGATGATGTGTTGTGTCTAGTTTTGTTCCAAAGTTTCCTTTCCCGCTCTAGCTGTTAACGCTAAAGGATAAACCCGAAACCATAAACGTAAGATGTAAAATGTCAAATATCAATCCGAAATTTAAACGAAAAACAAAAAAAAGTACAACGATAACACTTCTTTGAGCGTTTTAGCGTTAAAGCGTTAAACGAGCAATCTAAATTTAAACATATAAGTCAGAAAAGCTATTTCCATGACCTTAGGCAATTGTCGGAAATTGCCGAACTCAGCTTGCTCTCCATTATAAATAGATTATTATATTTTCTGATTAGATGTTTAGAAATTATTTACTAATCTTAACAAAAAAAAACCACACACACACATCTAACATGTTAATCGCCCTCTGGCTATAGGGGCGGTAATGTGGTATATGTTTCAAGCTCAGTACCGTTTTGTCTAACAATGGAGGAACATTATTTTTCCAATACTACAAACATTTCACTGACACTTTTAAGTTGTGTCACAAGGGCTTTATTGTCCTCATGAATATATACATGTAAGTGAAACAACCTGAAGTATTAAATAATTCAATTAAATCCATCAATAAATCAATCAATCAATCAATAGCCCTATAGCTGTTGCAATCCAGCTATAACTAATCGATGCTTATACTAAAACACAAGAATGCTGGCTACATCGTTACACCGTGTTTAGAAACAATATCCCTCGTTGTTTATTTTACATAACACATGTTATATTAACAGAGTATATACAAATGCCGCCAAAACCACGTGCCAATGTTTTGATTTTCTGACAGTGGTTGGTGGCGCCCTCTAACGGGCATGGATCACATGTCAGTATCCACGTTCCGCCATTTTGCTCAAGCCATCGTGCATAACGATGGAAACTGCGGGAAAACAATAAATTTAGCTGTAAGAGAAAAACCCCAGTTAATATGGAACATCGGGGCCATGCCCCGTTAGTTCAGGAACAAGGTAAGATGAACGAATGCAGCGAAACTAATTTGTATTTCGGTAGAAGGTGGATATTATGTTGATCTGGTATGGCCTTTACTTGTTCAGGGGCCGAACACATGCCCTTCCCTGGCCCGGGACACAACATTAGAAAAAAAAATAAAGGATTCACTGCAGGTTGTTGTTGTCAACTCAGACATGGAGGCAATGTATTTATCGTCTGCTTGTTTAAACTCGAACGATCTTATGAAATAGTACGTCGATATTTTTTTTGTTTTACAAAGATTTCGAGAGTAAATTCGAGAAAATTAAAAAAAAAATTAAAAAACTAAAAAATCTTTTTTTCAGATGCATTTTCACAAAGTGTGTACAGTAGGGCCTACTATTTGTTACGAAGTGACCTGGTACATATGGATGCGATTACGAGTCAGAACTTAATAAATTCCACCATTTTTACTGTGCCAATAAACCGTAAGACTGCATTGATGATAGATGGGTCTAGTTTACTGAGACTAGGCTAAAAAATTAAACCGCAATGCTACATTGGGCTACACGTAGGCCTACAGTGACTGACAAGTATCTATCGGAGTGACATGACAACAGATCATTAATGATTTTCAACAGTTCATATTATCCCTTGTCGACAAAGGGCTGCAGATCTCTGCAGCTAATGTCTTGCTTATTTGATTGGGGTTTAACACCATATTTAAGATTATTAAGGAAGTAGCCCTAAAATAGATCGTATAGGAGGGGGAAATAAATCCAGCTTGTATTGCTTATATGTTAAACTCAATCTAATTAAAATCAGATCTCAAAAAGTGCTCCCCGTGTTCTGTTTGTCGCTATAATTGAGATCTAACGCAATCACTCCCCAATAATGTCGATTGGTTTCTTAAATTGACCAATCACAGAACTGCTTCTCATTTCTGATTTGTAAAAGCCGAAGATTTCCCCTTCGACATACCGAAGTTTCCCGACTGCATATTTTTACATGACCAAGAATAGAAGCACCCATAATCAACAAACACCATGCACTCAAATAATAAACTTTGAGTGGAATTCGATTTTCGCCGTTTACATGCGACTTACAACATTAACTCAGAAGAAAATCAGAAAACTTCTGCTTTATTTGGCTGAATTCGTTTTTTACCATGTCCCCGTGTTATCTGCGTTTTTATTTGACAACTGAAACTGTGACCTTTCGTTAACCCCAGTAAGCTTGACCTAATTGAACAGTATTAGAAGAGTGATTGCCTTACATCTCAGTATAGTGAAACAAAACACAGGGAGATTGTGTTAAACTTGTTAGCCAAACATATTGATACCCGCTATTTATTCAACTGAAATGTAGATGAATGGGAGTAAACAGGGTTAGAACATTTGTTTCATCAGATCAATGGGTGCTGCTAAGTTTGACCAAAACTACATGTATACACCTCTGTTGAATTACTATATGCACATTTATATAGGTATAACACACTTAAGGTCTTGCTGGACCTCTTGGTCGATTTCCAGAACACCCGTTGTATTTAGTCTCTTATGCAGATGAATCTAAATGGTCTCCAACACATGGACCACGTTGTTTTATTGGGAATAAGGATGCTGGAATTAAATTGCAGAGTAATAGAGCTACATATATAGACCTGCAAACATGATCTGTTGTTTTATTGGGAATTAGGATTGGGGGATTAAATTGCAAAATAATAGAACAACATCCCAGCAGGCACAACACATGGAAAGCACGTGGTTTATTGGTGGTATAATGGGGAACTGGTTGACCCACCAGAAAATCACATGAACACCATGTGGTTAAGATGTTCTGGCTGGATCCACCAGAAAACCATGTGAATACCATGTATGGTTAATTTTTATGAATGGAACCAAAGAAAAAAAGGGAATTGTTGTGATTTCCAATTTTCAATGTCAAAGTCATTGCATAACATGAGTTTACATCAGTATTGTTCATTTACCTTGTCCGTACTGCATAATCGGCATGCATATAATTGATTCAACGCATCAACACTTTCTAAAACTGTTGACTCAAGACACCCATTGTTGACTGAATCTTTGCCTGTGTACTGTTTGCTTTATGAAGTTAGAAATTAGATGGATTCTTTTTTATTTTCCGTTTGTCATGTTCACATAAGTTAATTAGTCAATTTAAAAAGCAGGACTGACGTCATTGTTTGAAAACACGGTAGTTATATCATCTAGTCGCGGCTGTCTCCTTACTGCAACAAACAGCAGCTTGTACATACACTGTATCCACCTGGTACTAAAGCCTGATTTTTCAAAACCCCATGTCAACTGAAAACATGCTAAATGTATGTGTTACTCAAAGAGATATTTTGATATGTATACAACAGATTAACATTGCGCTTGGGTGACCAGGCTTGTGTACTGATGCCTTAAATTCCATTGCATCCATTAGCAAATGGACACACTGGTGACTGAACATGTTTTTTAACAATGACGTCAGTCCCGCCTGTTAAATTAACTAATTGACGGCTAGGCTTACTCGAATGCAAGCGCAATACGGATGCTTGTCTTTGAAAATATGCAATAAAATTTATAAGTTAAGGTCGAAAATCAGTTGTCTTTCCCTTTAAGCATGGTTTTAGACACCAAATCAAACTACTTTCTAACTGGATTTTGCATATCTTTTCAGGAGTGATTATTGATATTCACATATGTGGAGCTTGTCGAACAGAGTTTAATGATGTTAATGTGTTTCTTCAACACAAGCAAGATGGATGTAGAGGGGTGCAAACAACAACAGCGAATCAAACCCAGCCGATGGAATCTCAGGTCCCCCAACTGCATCAAAGTGGGAATCAATACCACATGGCAGCTGAAAATCCTGTTGGACAACCCAACCAGCTGTTGGTTAATCAGGAAACAATAGCAAGTCAACCACAACAAAATATGCAATTGTTAACGTCAGAATTGCAGACTTCCTCTAGTTCCAGTGCAGAAAATCTGGGAGAATTTAGACCAGTATCAGTCACTTCAACCTCTTCCCATTTTCAAGCTGCAGGCTTACCAATTATTTCCAGTACATTTTCTCAAGCAGGCCAGGATGATTTATCTGAAAACGTTAAAAATGCAGGAGAAATCCTGGCAAATTTGCACGATAGTACATTACGTGCAGCAGCCGTGCAAGGTGGGCAAGTGCTTTTTAACTCCAGATTACACAAGCAAACTAATGAAGCATCCGAATTCCAACAGCCTAACTCTGAGTCAACAGGTGGACTCTTAGCACTGCAACCCCTTAATGACAACAATCAAACTTCAGATACAAATTTCCAGTTATTCCCATTGCAAAACACAAATTCTGTTGCCATCCCTGCACAGGGGGAAATGTCCACATCAGCAAATCGATCTGTGTCTATCATAACTGTAAGTGATTCAGTAATAAACACTGTCGCATCATTCCAATGTGACAGACTAACAGACACACAAGCAAGCCACACACATAACATCAGTGATGGTAATTTACAACAGCTTATTCTTCATCCAACAAATTTACCCAACACTAATTTCACTGCTGGTAATGCTGTGAACAATTCTAAAGATAATCAGAATTCTCTCCCCTTGACACTGTCTTTAACCCCAGCAGAGGGTGCTGTGAATGAACAAAATTTGACAAATCAACATCGCACAATGATGCAGTTATTTGAATCTCCACATATACAAAGTGTTGAAACTGTTCCAGGAGTTATGTCCCCTGATTCACACCAGACTCTAAATATTGAAGAAATTCTGCAACCAAACAGTAATGTTTCAAATATATTCTCCTCAAATGCACCAAGACAAGGAATAAATTCAGGAAAACATCCAAGAATATTGCAGGATAAGAAACAACCAAGGCAACAACAACAAACCATTCAGCCTACTGTAACCATGGATACATCTATTGCTATGGCAGCAACCCCATACACTCCCTGTAAGTTATAATTTACTTCTACATGTAGGTTGTAATACCTGTTTGCCATGTTTGAACTGGCATGAAGAAAATGTCTCTGCAGATCTGAAATGACATTATCTCTGTTTTGTATTAAACGTTGTGGCATTCGTCTCGTCTGGCTGCTCCAAATAAACACATATTTAATATGAACTCCAATAATGTTGTGAAATGTTGCCTTCCAATCTCTGTCCTACACAAGCAGTTCACTGTATACAAAACCGTTTCATTTCAAAATTTATATTTGACTAACTTTCGCTCTTTTTTCTCTCAAAAAGTCATTTGAATTTTTTATTCCTTTCCTTAAATATAATATTTTTGTATGCATGTTTTCTTTCTCGAATTTATAAAAAAAAGTGTTTGAAATTGCTGTGTGTAACATTATGACAGGTAGATATATGATCTACTAGTGATTGTGTTGTGTCGTCCGTGAACGCATGTGGTGCTCTGGGCTGCGGGACCCCCGCCATGTACAACACAGTTATATAAATTCAAGGCCAACTTTTGATCTGTTTTATTTTATAGATGTTAAAAAGAAAAAGAAAATGGTGACTGAAGTTATGAATTGTTGATTTTAACGAGGTTTCTGCATAGTTTAATACCAATCACCAGCAATTTGCAGTCATCATACATGTAAAAGAAATATGATATATATGGCATTAAACTTCAACCAATCCAAAAAATGAATAAATAAATGTAAGCATTTGTCATTATTCATATGATTTTGAGATGACATTCCTCCTTGCAACATTTACGGGTTTCATAACAAATGTTTCAATAATGATAATAATTTGATCTATTTTTTCCAGACCAAGCAAGCCCAAAGAAGGCCAGAACCAGGAACGTTGCTGTGAAGAAATTCCATTGTACCTATGAGGGATGTAATTTCACAACGGCTTACTATAAAGATTTAGACCGTCACAATAGAACCCATACAGGGGAAAGACCATTTTCCTGTCAGTACTGTAGTAAAACATTCAACAGGAATGATAAACTGAAGATCCATCTGCGCGGACATACAGGAGAGAAACCCTACAAATGTCAGATGTGTAAGTAAGTAATAGGGTTTGAAATGAGTTAGCTTCATGTCAGATGTCAGATGTGTAAGTATTAGGGTTTGAAGTGGGTCAGCTTCACTCTAATGTTAGATGTCAGATGTGTAAGTATTAGGGTTTGAAGTGGATCAGCTTCACTCTAATGTTAGATGTCAGATGTGTAAGTATTAGGGTTTGAAGTGGATCAGCTTCACTCTAATGTTAG
>JAQQZZ010020154.1:0-11170 GCA_030265115.1 Mopalia vespertina | reverse complement strand
AGTATAGGACGTCGAGGTACTGTCAATGTCCAAATGATAAATATCGAACGTCGACGGCCTATTTAATAGGACTAGGGAGAGTATAGCTGGATGGCTACTCTCCCCAACCTGTTGATAAACTTTATGAATGAGTTTAACTTTTGCTTTTATGCAAATATACATATATAAGAAGAATCCAAACAGTATCAAATATAGACTTGATGTTACCAAAGGGTTTGAACTCAAACACTAGTAATCCAACCAGAGAATTTGCAGACCAAGAAATATATATATGCTTACGACGTCAAACATTGGTCACCATTTTGTCTGCATGGGCGCTGACATCTTCAAGTCATGTGACACTTAGTAGCAGGGGAGACTAGTGGCAAATGACTAAATTAGACATTGCACAGTAATCTCCCATTTACTGCTTTGCGGTCTAATAGTTAAAACTACGTTCGTCGTAAAAAGGACATCTATATCTTTTTATATTTCTAAAAGCAATCACACTGAAACAGGGATGAAGATTAATTAAAATATATATATATTTATAAACAAAAAATTAAAACAAATAAATAAAGAGAGATCGAGTTGCATTGAATTGAAATTCATTTTTATGTGACGTATCCAAGTTCAAAATACTGGACTTAACAGATGAACCCAAAAGTCAGTTTTCCGTAGATGAAAATAAACAACAGGGTCGGACTCCTTAATTCCATTGGTCAATAATCGCGAAGGAACACAATATCGCAATGGAAAGCGATATTTATCGCGAGAGAACGCGCTTATATCGCGAGAGATTTAATTCAGTCACTATAAATATGTAATAGTGAAGGAATTGTCGTTTGATAACAGTTTTGTCGAACTTTTTTAGTGTCACTCTCACAATCATTCAAGTTCAAGTTATATCGTCTGTGTAATGGTTAAACCTTGTATCCGTGCTTCATATCCTTATGGTAGTCACCTGAGTGTTTTGTTATCTTGTACCGAACAGTTAATATTCAGGTAGTAAATGTTAAGTTTATTTTCTCTGTGTGATTATAGAAAGCCGATATTCTAAGTTGAAGTTAGCCCTATGAATTGTACACATTACAAAGAGGAGTTCCCGCTTGGAACCAGCTTGACAGAGGAAAGAAGAATTCGTTGTACGGGATCAACCAGGGCTGGGTTTCGGTGGGCTGTGTTTGCTTTTCTTAGCGGAGACCCCACACCCCTCAGTGGGTATATTAAGTTTACTAGTCTGGCGTCCTGCACCAATTAAATCCGTCAACTCTTACCTTTCGAATTAAACGGATACCACCTGGACCAGTGGAGCTATAACCCAGTTTGAGATCATGTTACTTCAACGGACTTCAGTTTTACTGCATTGGTATACACTGAAAACTCAGTTCAATTTAAAAGAGGGGGTGGCCCTGGTGCGGATTACTTACGATTATGGCCCAACACAAAACAAAAATCAAATAAAAAAATGAAACACACACAGAGACTACTCTGTTCAAGCGTTTATATAGGTAGCGAGCATAAAAAACATAATAATTTAAGCAAGACGTATTTCAATAAGGAAATAAATAAATTAATCGAATGTAAGTTGTGTTTATTATTGCTGT
The DNA here is from genome assembly GCA_030265115.1 of Mopalia vespertina. Classification (NCBI taxonomy): domain Eukaryota; kingdom Metazoa; phylum Mollusca; class Polyplacophora; order Chitonida; family Mopaliidae; genus Mopalia; species Mopalia vespertina. Next base: position 9,584 of record JAQQZZ010020154.1, on the reverse strand, counting down.
AGACCCTATGGTGTAGTTAGTGGTGAAACAGATCAGGATGTGGATCTGACTTTTTCAGAACCTTTAAAGGTTATATAGGCCCTACTTTTGACCTTTAATGACAATTTTCTCAAGTAGTTTAACCAGAGACAATGAAATTTTATTGGCTCTCCTTAAATTAGGTAAGAATATGTCAGTATTATATCTAAAAATGTTCTCTTTTTTTAATAAGTTCTTTGTTTTTGTTGGTTTATTTTCTTCCTTTTCTTCTTCTTATAGGTTAACTGTTGCTATGGTTGTTGGGGTTTTTTTTTCACCGAACACGGAGAATGCAAAGTAAGACTTGACCACGATCCCCTTGGGGCTTAGATAGTCTACTGGGCTAATTGTTTCTCACTATCCATTGAACTTTCAATTAAGTCCGCTCTCCAAATCGTTTGATCTGTAGCACATGGTATACAATTCAAAGTTTTTACTTACCCATTTGTTTGATCTTAATTAGAATTGCAATATATTCATTGAGTTATTCATTAGAGCATTTAATTCGGATCTTAATTCCTTTATCTCAGTGGATGGGTTTAAGTTAATCCGGTGGTTCATTATATAGTTTACTGAGCATTCAAGAAGTCATTAGTCCATTTCTCCATATTAAAGGAGGACAATGTAGTGTGAAAATCAGTCAGATAGTGTCAGGGAATCGAGCAGTGGGTTAAAAGAGGACTTAATTCTCAGCCACTATATTATCTACTAAATTGTCTGTATTGAAAGGATTAACTCTTTGTTCAGGTTAATCCACGCACCGCCAAAGAGAAGCCGACACGAAAAGAAAGGGTCATCATAGTTAAGCATAACAGAAAACCTATTCACTATGACATGCTTACTTGACACCTGTTGGTTAGTTTGAAGGAAAGGAAACGGGACATAAAGGGTCAATGGTACTGGCTATTGGATTAGCACTTCGTTAAAACCAATAATTCCTTACGTATATTTTAGTTAGTTAGGTATTACTGGATCGCATTACCTTGGTCACTGTAAATCGTTCTCAAACCCGAATTTCCTTAATTTATCAAATATTGATGTATAATCTTTGGATCTTTGGATTTTTTTAGTGTGGTGTTTTTAGCGTGGTGGATAGACTTGTTACCCATGAAGAAACCTGCCCCGCAAACTATACAAGTTACACAGGAAAATTAAAACGGTCACCCGAAAAAAGCAGATGAAATGCGAGCGCAGGCAGTTCCAGGCGTCGCAAAAAAGAGGTTGCTACAACGCGTAAGCAAACTAGTCTTGGTCACGTGTTGGAATCTTTCAACGAATCCTTTCGTTATCTATAAGTTAATTAGTTACACACGGGGAACTATATATACTTTGTATAAACAAAAAATAACCTGACGAATGGTGTCCACTATTCAAGTACCATCTAGCCTTTCAAAACAGTTTGTGGGGAATGTTTAAATTTCGTACCCTACGTACCGGTATATAGGGCAGTTATTACCTACTATTTATTTGAAACCCGAGCCTTATCAGAATGCCGATGAACACAATCTCGTTATAGACTTAATGCACAATGATCACTGTGTCCTGTATAATAGTTGTATTTCCAGGAAAATGTATAGGCCTACTCTTAAGGAAATTCTCCTTAAGCCGGAAAGAATAAACATTCACTAGCTCTTGTCAATATTATAACAGTTATATTGCAGACAAACATTTATATACTTGCCATTCCTGATCTTTTTTTTAGTGTAAATTCGGTAGATGAGATATTCCTAAAGTGACCACTAAAGAGGAAGAGAATTTGACCATTCATTAAACATATAAATTATATGGAATCAGTTTCGTCCGTCGCGCTGTTTGGTGTCTATAAGCTGGGGTGGATATACCTACTCATCAGCGGCTCCCAAATTGATAGAAATGTGGACATGTTCCAGTATCCCCAGATATACCCGTGGAACCAAGGCCAATGGCCCAACTATGCCGTGGCTATATCAGCCCCATGCAGTAAAGCACGTTTAAACCATATATATCTTTTTCTGTTATTTCATCGCTCTATTTTTCTATATTATCTGGATGTTAATGGCTTCAACAGAAATTCTCTGTTATCCAAATATAGTTGTGTTTTAATCGATTCAACACAGAAGAGCCAATCTGGTTGGATAAGGGAAAATGAAGGATGAAGTTAAGGGTGTAATTAGTTACTTGTTACGATGGCTTCTCGGCGAATGGCCCTTGATAATCATCCAAATGAATGTCTGTGAAACACATCAATGCGTACCATGGAACTTTTCAATTAACTCTCTACTATTTAAGTGAAAAGACAATCATGCCGTATATTTTTTTCAACGCTGACGAAAGTGTTGTTTAATACCCAACAGCAAAGGTGATTAATATATAGCCAAGGTTATCATTTCTGGATACACCAAAAATATATATGGTATCTGCTGGGTTCATATACACGTTACCGAAGATTCTCAGCAAACTTTTTCCGATTTTAATTAAGAACTCAATTGAAAATACATACATTTTTCTTCATTGTCCTTATATATAGGCCCAGAGGAATATATAGAAAAGCTTTGGAAAACTGCGATGTTTCTCATCTAATCTAAAAACATTAGAATAAACAAGAAAGAAAAAAGAAAGAAAAAAACAGAATATGTTTCGAGAAGTATAGTCTTACAATATAATGATACTTAAAATGTCCACGTATATATAACATTGTAGGCTTTAAGTAGTTTACAAAGTAAGAGTTTTATTTCTATATTTGTTTAGGGAACAAGTTTCCGAAATACTTTATTTGATCTTAAAGCACATATATAGATAAAAAAAAAAGTTTGACTTTTGGAGAAGGAATATACGAAACCCCAAATTTCTATGCAACGGTAGACATGCTGTTATAACAATGTTGTCATGTTGACAATACATTTGTAAATTATACTGTAATTATATACCCATGATCTGTTTGCTTTGTCCTCTCCTGATTGCAGACAGCGGTATAGCGTGCCAATAATTGCCCAAATTAAAGCACGTGACATGGTATAAGCGTGTGTTATATCCCGGTCTTGTGTGGTCTCTTGTTTTGGAGGCCATAACGTGGCATCACATATAACGTTCATCAATCATCTTCAGCAACATTTTATGACAAACACACGCTCATTTCTACATTGGTCTCAAACAACTGTCTTTGTAATCAACAAGCTAATTTATATTTGATTGCATGGGATTGTCAGAAGTTTACCCTGCTTGGTGTCAAGTTTGCCTTTTATTTTCCCCTAGATAATGTTACCTACTGACCTTTCAACTCTGGAGGTCTGAGTGTCGAACCTTTTTACAGCTAGAAGCGTAAACGTGTAGAACAAGTAAAATACCAATTACAAAACAATGTTGTATCAAGTTATTTTAAGCAAGGCCATTGTATGTATAGAACCGCGTGTCTGTAAAAATACATATCGAAAATTCTAGAATATACTAGTAAATTATATTTGGAAGTGTTGTTTTTCTATTATTATTATTTTGTGTTATCTCTTATTTTTTTTCTGACTTAATTATTTGGTGTTTTCGTCAAGCAGCTTCCAGAAGAAGAAGATCATTGAAGTTGCTTCCTTCCCGATACACATTTAAAGTTTTGCGCCATTGCTGCTCTGTCTTTTCTCCGTGGAAGATGGTGCCACAGTCTGCTGATGAAATTTCGTAGTCGAAAGGACAATTAGAAAAAAGACTGATCTTGGCATTCGCTATAGGCTTATAAAATTGCAAACACTCCGAGAAATATAAAGAATTCATTTCACTCAAAATTTATTCATCATCTTTTTTAGGAATTGTTACTATACTTATACTATGTTAAACTCCTCAGTGAAAGCAGACTATTTAGGCGTATACTAAATAACCTGACTATTTTTAAGGAGGACGACTTCTTTGTAATCCTGATTAAAAGTTAAACTCTATCATGCTTTTCACATATATCTTAATTGTTCCTTGTCGCTTAATGCTAAACTATTTAAACCCTTATATTTATAGTTTTTAGAGACTAGCAATTTTACATCTGTGGCTTTTTAATGATGTTTTAATAAAATAAAATGCTACGATATATATGATATATATGCTACCTATATATCCTATATTCTAGATAAGTTGCTATATCTGTAATGTCAGAAACTAATCGTATATTTTAAGTACAAGGCCTAGGCGTGCAATTCTTCCATCCGTCTTTTGGATGTATAGACCAACTCAGCTTACTAATATGAGAAATATATGCTTTATTTCGTTATTTGTTAAGGGAGTGAAATCTGACACTTAGATAATTAAATAACAGTTATCGGTTGACACTATTACCAGCAGTGGTTAACTAGTTCAGACAGAAAATTAGCTCAAGCCAAATAAACAATTTAATAAATAAAAATAGGGCAATTTACAATCCAAGATTCAAATTACACAACCTAACTGTACATCACTAATACCAAGCTTATGTTTGGAAATTAAATATAAGCCACAACGTTCAAATTGAACTCATACAATCACCATTTATTTCTGTCACTATCTTTAAATAAGCAAATAATTTGAAGTTATTTGTTTATAATCGCTGACTGTGCGAGTCTGTCGTTTGAGACATGTTTACTCAGCCGTGTCACTGATAAGGGGAGGTCACCCATCCACAGATTTATCATCATACCCAAATAATTTCACGTGGAGGCTTGTATCCAAACAAGTCAAAAAAGTATGTATACAATTCAGTTGTTTACCGGATCTTATAGTCCACTAGAGATTTATCTGTGAACAAGATCAAGTTCTTGTCTCACTACCAAAGAATTGTTTTATTGCATTTCTTCAGAAGTCACGAGACAAGTTTAAGCACATTGACAATTCCACAGCATACCAGTGGTTTAAACTACTTCTGATATCTTCACATCTTTAAATTGTTTACACGAGGCGCTCTAGGATTTTCTCATCACAACCTCAACATGACTAACATTTAACAAACCTAACCTCGTCTTATCTCACCAGTCTTGCTTTAATAATAAGAAATAATGCCAAAATCTGTAACTATTCATCTGTGGTTACACAACTCAATAAACGGCCTTCAATAAAACGTAAGGAGCAATTAACATGTTGTAGCCAATCATACAAATAAAAACAACAACACACAAACACAACAAAAAGATAATGTACATACGATTATAGACAATTGACGTAATATAATTAAGGTCCTGATGTCAACCATGCAGACTGGTTACCGATGGCTATATACTGATATATTTTGAATAAATGAAGAGAGAAAAATTTGCTTGCCTCCACCGCGATTCAAACCCGGGACCAGCACTCTACCGACTTAGCTACAGAGGCTCACAGCAAAGTGAGTCCCGAATTCTTACACAGTGAAGACGGCGCTTTTCCCTCTTCATAAAGCAAGGACACAGGGACGCTAAATTAGCATTTTTTGATCTAGATATTACCCACAATAAGTTTTGCTTGAGTAAATCCGAAAGCCTAGTTCTGGCATATATATTTTAAATAAACGAAGAGAGAAAAATGTGCTTGCCTCCACCGGGATTCGAACCCGGGACCTTTGTGCCACAGGCCCAGCAATCTACAGATGTGCTTGTCTGTCAAAAGAATATGGTTATAGTATCCGAATTCCCTCCCTAGTAAGCCTATATATTTATAATCGTTATATGAAAGTTTGACCAGTAAATATCAGCATATATGATAATCTCTCTGTGCGACTTGCCCGTATACTGATCTAAAAATCAACACGTCTGTATTGTTTATTTAAAGACATCGTCAGTATACAGCCGAGTGCTTTTAACAGTATATCTGACTAACTGAATATACAAACATGTCTTATCTGGAATGAAGTTGAAATAAATATGGCGAGGAAACATCGAGATGTTCTTCTATAACTTGATATTCTAACTGATAAACTTCAAAGATTTGAAGCTGTCTTAATCGGTCTGTTTATCTCCCAAACTTATATTCACAAACAACAAATCGTGGACGTCAAGAAAGTGCTTTGATACAAAACCATTTACAAGGCTATGCTCAAATTTATGACCAATTAACATAGCATACATAAAAAAGTTTTATTTGAGAAAGTAAAGAAACACCTAACGATGTCAAAATAAATCACAACGCGAAACGTCAAACGTTGCCAGTATAAGATAACGACGAAGAAAAACCAAACGATGTAAAAATTAGATTAAGGGGAAAAATACGAACTGATGTCAATATTACATCACGAAGAAGAAATCCCAAACGCTGCAAATATTATATAAAGAAAAAAACCTAACGATGTAAAAAGTAGATCACGAGGAAGAAAGACAAAACTCTTTCCGTAGTAGAAGTCAATATTAGATCAAAAGGAAGAAACGCCGAACGATATCAATATTATATCACAACAAAGAAACACCAAACGATGCCAATATTGAATAATGGCAATTAAACGCTAAACAATGCCAATATTAAATTATGACAATTATATGCCAAACAATGTCAACATACGAACAAAACAAAGAAACGCCAAACGATATAAATATTTAACCATAAAAATGAAACGCTACACGATGTCAATATTAAATTATGACAATGATATGCCAAACAATGTCGACATAAGTCCAAAACGAAGAAACGCTAAACGATGTCAATATTAGATCACGACAGAGAAACGCCAAACGATGTAAATATTTAATAATGAAAGAGAAACGCCAAACGATGTAAATATTTAATCATGACAGAGAAACGCCAAACAATATCAACATTAGATCAAAACGAAGAAACGCCAAACGATGTCAATATTAAATCATGGCAGAGAAACGCCAAACGATGTGAATATTAGATCAAAACGAAGAAACGTCAAACGATGTCAATATCAAATCATGAAAGAGAAACGCCAAACGATGTGAATGTTAGATCAAAACGAAGAAACGTCAAACGATGTCAATATTAAATCTTGAAAAAAGAAACGCCAAACGATGTCAATATTAAATCTTGAAAGAGAAACACCTAACGATTTCAATATTGGATCAAAACAAAGAAACGCTAAACAGTATCAAATCATGAAAGAGAAACGTCAAACGTTGTCAATATTAGATCAAAATGAAGAAACGCCAAACGATGTCAATATCAAATCATGAAAGAGAAATACCAAACGATGTCAATATTAAATCATGAAAGAGAAATACCAAACGATGTGAATATTAGATCAAAATGAAGAAACGCCAAACGATATCAATATTAAATAATGAAAGAGAAATACCAAACGATGTGAATATTTCATCATGACAATGAAACGCTAAACGATGTCAATATTAAATTATGACAATGAAACGCCAAACAATGTCAACATTAGATCAAAACGAAGAAACGTCTAACAATGTCAATATTAGATCAAAACGAAGAAACGCCAAACAACACCAATATAAGATCAAAACGAAGAAACGCCAAACAACACAATATAAGATCAACAATATACAATATCCTGATGACGAACAGCAAAGTCAATGAGAGCGTGATGAGAGAAACAACAAGTGATGTCAATACCGGACACAGACGAAGAACCACCAAACGTGGTCCTTATAAGGCACTGGCGAAGATCCGCAAAACAAAGTAAACACCTGCCATGATGCAAAACTACCAAAGGGAAAGTCATGATTAATCGATAACAACATAAACATCCAACCACGACGAGGAACCAACACACTTTATCTTGTAGATATATTTCTATACTTTTGCGTCGATGTCATTCAGCAAAATGCCGAGACTTTGAGACATTTTTTCCTAAAACAACCAATTTTTAAGTAAGACAAAGAGGTACTATAGTAATAACTAGCACGACTATTACGGTTTAAGCTTTGATCTGTAATTTTCATCAAGCCTAAATTCTCTGCTCCACTTTTCTAGAGTACTGAATCCGAATTTAATCCAATATTTACGCTTATTCTTATCTGTGAATGGCGACAATCCATGTTGATCTGGCTGACAAATTTCCTGATTTCTGCTAATGTCAGTCTTGATTAATCACATTATAAGATTAGCAATAGACATGCACGGTTTAATTTGAACTGACAGGCAGAGTGAAGTTTAACCCTAGCTATTGGTGACTTGACCACTGTGTAGTATGAGAGTGTACACTATTGGGAATCCACGCCAGTTGGCAGGTACAGAATACCAGACACAGATTACGTGTATCAGATAGCTTAATAGACGGATAAGATAAGTAGATTAAACAAGGCGAGACGGTGTCTAGCGAGTTCCGGCTACTAGATGGGGATGTCCACAACTGGATGCAGAATGTATGACAAGAAGTGTTTTAGAAAGATACTTTTGTCGATAGTTTACGCCTGCATGTACATCCACATATATATTTTGAATTGTATATATAATTAAGAAGCACACAGTTTCCGAGGGAGGGCCGTGGCTAATATTAGATAATAAAGAACATTTCAGCATTTAGTATGGCGATAGTTTTTCTGTATAATATCGATTCATTGTAAATAACATGCTTTTCCAAATTGCACAATTTGTGTTTTATGTTAAACTCCTCAGTGAAATTGGCCCTCAGACAGTGTAATTGAAGTATATTTATGCTGTCAACTATGGAGGAATATTAATTTTCCAAGAGAGCATTGGATATAAATCTTAACATTATGGCCGTGTTACTGTTCAGTCTTTGGAAGAACATAGCCGTCATATAAATGAAATACTGATAAATGTAAGTACGGCGCAAAACACCAATTGATTCCGTTGGCCTGGCGCTCTCAGAAGCTGATCTGTTTGTGAAGTCTTTGTATCAAGTCCTCTTATTGTCTTGTATTTGTTTTGTCTTTTCTTTGTTTGTTGCCAGCGGTGGTTACCTTCACCCAATGGGCAATTAGACAACTGTGGAATTGATGAGTCACATATAGACAATTTAGCACCATCATAAACAACGTTAAACTAACTGTTCAAAGATCTATACATAAATACTTGACTACTTCGCTAACATATGTATAATAAATGTGTCTTAATATAATACATATGGTTTCGAATTAAGCTGTCTGGCTCCATGAATATGTCTCTGACCGGGATATTGTCTTAACTTCAGGCTATGAACCACCATTAGAACAGAGCATTCAGCAGTTGAGGGAGAGGAGATTGGCTGTTATTGAGACCTGAGAGTTGAGAGGTTTGTAGATTGCTGATAATTTTTATCTGTAATAAAATGCCATGTGAAATAAGACAACAGTTAATTTGTAGCAAAAAATTAATATTGATTTTAATTATTTTAGACACAACCCACCCCGTTCCAGTGCTTCCATAGTGCTCCCGTGGAGTATACAGCCCCATTCAAAAATGCGATAACTCAAAATGAAGGTGGACATCCTGTATTTCATTTGTACAAAAATGCGCTAACTCAAAATGAAGGTGGACATCCTGTATTTCATTTGTACAAACATGCGCTAACTCAAAATGAAGGTGGACATCCTGTATTTCATTTGTACAAAAATGCGCTAACTCAAAATGAAGGTGGACATCCTGTATTTCATTTGTACAAACATGCGCTAACTCAAAATGAAGGTGGACATCCTGTATTTCATTTGTACAAAAATGCGCTAACTCAAAATGAAGGTGGACATCCT
>JAQQZZ010020143.1:0-11171 GCA_030265115.1 Mopalia vespertina | reverse complement strand
CTTTCCTTCATCCATTGGGCTGGCACGTCGTCATATAAGTGAAATACCCTTGAGTACGAGGTAAAACCCCAATCAAACAATGTACTGGCCAGGTTCAAGTCAGTCTGTCAATCTCCAGTATATGAATCACATTTTTTCCATTGTATGTACGTAAGCCATGGACAATCCCTCATATAAGTGAAATGCCCTTCTCATATAAGTGAAATACCCTTCTCATATAAGTGAAATACCCTTCTCATTGAAATACGCTTGAATACGATGTTAATCAAACAATCTAAGGACAACATGAACTGTACTGAAGGATCCCTGGAGGCACATATTTAAATTTTTCCAACAGAGCTGCACACTTTGTTAGATGATTGGGTTAATGTTAGCTGTTGAAGTAGCCCGGGTCGTGGCTTAATGGTTAGTGTCTGCCTACTAATCCTACTTCAATGTACCCTCGATTAAACCCCCATTGAAACAAAGCCCAATCGAACAAACAAACAAAACTTATAATTTAATGTGAATTTTCGACATAATTAAAATGCAAAAGTCTGAGGTGAAGCTCCCATTTAATATAGCTGATGGTTGGGTGGGAGGTTCCTGGTGGTCTCCAGGCTATGGGCCAAAACAAAGCTGATCTAGAGATGTCTCTCACTGCATACTATGATTATCCTGCATTGTCGTTGTTTGTTGCCATTTGTCTCGAGGGATGCGTCCAGCCATCACTCCGTCATGTCCTGAATGAAAGGACTTTAAATACATCACTAAAACCCAATCATACTCATTTACTGGAGTGTTATAATTCAAACTGATATGAATACTGATGTCCAATTTCAAATTCTCTTCTCCGCCCAATTTATAACAAATGAAAAAGGTTAAACATGTATAATATAGTTAATATTAATAATTAGTTATGGGAAAAACTGAAGTCCTATAGAAATTTTGTGGTACTTTCCTGTTTAGCAAATATCTTCAAATTCAGACTGTACAGGGCTTGAAATAAGGCCTGGAGGTTGGGGATTACTGATCAAATTGTGACAATAGCCAATCAGTTACATTTCCATGTTAAATAACAATAAATGATCAAAAACCAATCAAAATATTTTCTCTTTTGCTTATTTCTAACTCTGTGTTTTGTGCAGCATAGTGTTAATTTGCTTATCAATATTTATGTTTTCACTTATATGTAAAATCTCTTTTTTTTTTCATAATAGGAACGGGAACTGGAAAAACAGTAAGTTTACATTTCCCTGATAGAATTTCACCAAATAATTCTTGTAATGAAGTTTTCCTTTATAAGTTTTCTTTATCTCTCTCCATACTGAGATTTGAAAGCTTGTCAATCTGCAATATTTTCTTTTTCAATATATGATTATTTTAACAGTTTATTTAATGTAACCGTTAAGATTTTAAGATCATCATAAATTATAAAGGTTGAACCGAATTGTTAAAATTATGATATATTTTTTATAAAATAAGAGCAAGTAATATTTGCATGCCTCCACCAGCATTCACATGTGAGGCTTCTTGTTGCCCTGGTGCTCCTAGAACTAAGGGGCAACATGAAGCTAATCTGTTGGAGGTCTTTGTGTTGAGTCCTGTCTCGTCTTTGTTTATTGCCAGTGTGTTTTGTATTCATTTGGCTTGCACGCTGTCAAATGAGTGAAATAACCTTAAGTATGGTGTAAAGCCCCAATAAACACCTATGTTCTAAGTGAAATGACCTTTAGTATGGTGTAAAGCCCCAATAAACACCTATGTTCAAAGTGAAATGACCTTTAGTATGATGTAAAGCCCCAATAAACACCTATGTTCTAAGTGAAATGACCTTTAGTATGGTGTAAAGCCCCAATAAACACCTAAGTTCTAAGTGAAATGACCTTTAATATGGTGTAAAGCCCCAATAAACACCTGTTCTAAGTGAAATGACCTTTAGTATGGTGTAAAGCCCCAATAAACACCTGTTCTAAGTTTAAGTACACATGTCTCCATTGATACACATATTTTGTTATGCTTTGCAGCTATCATTTGCTTTACCTGTGGTGGAAAAACTTCAAAAGGAAGAAGCCAAAAACATTAGAGGACGATCACCAAAGGTATGGACTGAATATAAACTAGATGAATAGCAAGGATAAAATCTGCCAAACTAAATTAAATTGAAATTTTCGCAATAATTTGATAGTGAATAATTATTTTCAAGAAAAAGTCCCTAAATTTGAAAATAAGATCACTATGCTGCTAGGTTTTGAACATGTTTTTGGCCATAAAGCCATAAAACAATTTTTGTATGTAACTGTGTACCCTATATCATCTAAAAAAAATTTAAAGAATTAATACTGTACATTTGTTTAATAGATTTAGATATTATGCCTGGCTGGCAGATGACACAGTTTTTAGTTAGAAAGCATAAGGATTTATTACAAAACATAAGTTTTAGATGTTATAATATTTTATATCAGAAGGTAACATTACTGTATTGTTACATTAAATTCAGAATTCGTTCAATTCAGCAAATCGATTTATTTTGTGTTTTTTTAAAGAATTTGTCCAACTTTTAATATAGGAAATTGAGCAATGTTAAATCGATTTTATATCTGACTGTCTAGTTCTATAGATGGCCTGGAGTATATGAAGGATTTGCAGTCAGTCGAGTGGATTTTGCCAAGGCTCCCCTCGGTGATCCACCATATTTGAGTACGGCAGAGTAAATGGGGGATAATCATTTGTAAACATACTGCATACAAAGGTCAAAGCTCTGCATGATGGTGATATAAACTCTCTTTAGCACCTAATGGATAGAAAGTCTTTGTTTACAGAAAAAGAAATCCTAAAAAAACTAACAAAAACACTTTCAAATATTTTGAATTATTTGTAGGTTTTGGTAATGGCCCCGACGAGAGAGTTGGCTAGACAAGTCAGCGAAGATTTTCAGGATATATGTGAGTCACTGAGTGTGGCTTGTTTCTATGGGGGTACTCCTTACCATACACAAGGTAACTACAATCGACAGTCTTAATGTCTAAGAGGAAACTCTCCTCTTCCTCTGATGGCTTCTCACACGTTTATATCTCCCATTTAAACTGCGGTAAATGAGTGCTTCTTCTGATACATTCTAAAACCTTACAGGCCTACGCCTGTGGCTTAGTGGTAGTGTGTGCGCTTACTAATTATACCTTGATTTACAGTTCAATGGATCGAGTCTGTCTGTAGACCATCAGGTTTATGAGTGAGTCCCATAATGTGACTCCCGCAATCGTGGGGGTGGTGGTGGGGGGTATGAGGTTTTCTCTTGGTTTTCCACCGTGAAAACCAAACATTCAATCAGTTCAATGTACCTCTGACAAGTTAGAGTCTGCCTGTTGGCTTCCGTTATATGGGGGAGTCACACAATGTGGCTCTGGCAATTGAGGGTGGTTTCCTCCTGGTTTTCTACCGTATTGAAGTAAGACATAGTCTGAAGTGGACAATTCGTCTTATAAGTGAATTACCCTTGATTATAAAGTTAAACCTCCAATCAAACAAACAAATTCAACGACAATATATAACCCCGCTGTTTCTACATTTTAATTGTAAATCACTAATTGTGGCAAGAAACCCTAATGAGTGTGTTATCTTTCAGAACGAGCTATGCAGAACGGTATAGATATACTGGTAGGAACCCCTGGCCGTATCTTAGACCATGTAGAAAAAGGCAATCTAGATTTCAGCAAACTAAGACATATTGTTTTGGATGAAGTGGATCAGATGTTAGACATGGGCTTTGCGGACTCCGTTGAGTCGATCCTCAAATCAGCATATGAACAAGGTAATATAAATGTCAATAACAAAAATAACTAGTTGAAAACAGTTTTTAATGTAGAGCATCAAAAATTAAATGAAATAGTTAAAAAAAAAAAAAAAAAAAAAATTGTGAATGAATTGTGAAAGTTAACAAGATCCAATATTTTTTTTTTATGTGATATCTTTAAATATAAAGACCTTAGTTATTTACTATGTTATGATACATTCATTTTTTTTGTCAGAGGGTGAAAAAAAGCCACAGACCTTATTGTTTTCTGCCACTCTACCTCCCTGGGTGTATAAGACGGGGAAGAAATACCTCCGTGAGGATGTAAAGAAAGTAGATTTAATCGGGGAACAAGTTATACGGACGGCTACAACTGTACAGGTAAGAGAGTCTTTATACATGCATTTAGTGGTTAACCTGGCTGCTACCAAGCCATCCGCGGCCGTGGCTTAGTGGTAGCGTGTGCGCTTCCTAATCCTATTCCAATTTACTGTTCGCGGGGTCAAGTCCATCTGTCAACCATCAGGTATATGAGTGAGTCAGATGATGTGGCTCCTGCAATCCGTCGTCATATAAGTGAAATACCTTTGAGTATGACGTTAAACCCAAATCAAACAAACAAACCAATCCTACTTCCATGTACCGTTCACGGGTTCTAGTTCACCTGTCGACCATCAGGACCATGTATTTATATGAGTGAGTGACACGATGCAGCTCCAGCAATCGCAGGGATGGTTTTTGTACAAGTTTCAGTAGTGAGATTCCCTCTGGCTAAGGACAGCTTCTTCAATTAGCTCTGGAGGAAGGTTATCTTTCCAGTAAAGCAAAACACATCATATTTCATGGTTGTTCTGGTATCCATCAAACAAATAAACAAAACTGACACTCTGTACTACTGGAGAAAAGAATGTGAAGTATGGCAGAAAAGGAGTTAACAATATCAGTGCTTGTTTTAGTTTCTTACCTTGAGAAAGATAGTTGATGTCTGTAATAAATCCTGCCCTCATGATAAGTTCAGTATGTCCCAAGCACAGCCATGCTGTCTCTCAGAGCACTGCAGGAACACTAATATTCCAATAACACCAGATGCTTCACAATTTCTGGTTGAAGTAGTATTGCTATACATGTACATAGTTGGAACACACTGACAAGTGAAATTCCAATACAAAAGTACTTTTTGTATTGAATTTTATCGGATTTACCTGGATTGACAAAGTTATCTAAATCGGTTGTAAAATTCTATTTTAGGTGACTTTTTTCAAACGCTAGGGGCCCTCTGGCTAAGGGCAGTATGATTGAAAAGTAGCAATGCTGTCTTTACTTGTTGAAAAATTAACTTTCCAACATTATGGAAACGCTTCACATATTGGTTGTGTTAATGTCAATTATTGTTGGAATACACTGCATCTGATAAGTGCTACTTATTTGAATTATCTCTTTATGTAAAAAATGGATATAAATAAATAAATTGACAGTATGTTCACGCCGCAGCGTATCTGAAATATTGGTGAATATGGCGTAAAACACCAATCAATTTATCATACTATTGGGAAACCTATAAATTAAGTTTTTTTAATGAATGAAATACATAGTCCGCTCATTCCTTGAAAAAAGTCACACCTAATATACACCAATCAATCAATGCTACAAATCCTTTTCCTCTCTTTTTCCAGCATTTGGCTATTAAGTGTAGTTATTTTGACCGTGCTGCGACCCTCGGTGACGTGATTCAAGTGTTCAGTGGGAAACATGGCCGTGCTATGATCTTCTGTCAGACGAAACGAGATGCAGATGAATTAGCCACTAGTGCAGACATTAAATTAGAGAGTCACGTGCTTCATGGAGATATCCCTCAGGACAAAAGAGAAACAGTCCTAAAGGTATGCAAGTTCTCAATTCTTCTCATTATTAAATATGTATGTATAGTAAAGTTATTAACCGTTTCAAGTTATAGCACAGAGGGTTGGGATGGAGCATCTTGTTACCCAGGTGCTTTCAAAGCTAAGGGGCAACATGAAGCTGATCTGTTTGTAAATCTTTGTATTACGTCCTGTGATTGTCCTGTCTTGTCTTTGTTTGTTACCAGTTGCGTTGAAGGTGGTTTCCATCACCCATTGGGCTGGCAGGTTGTGAGTGAAATAACCTTAAGTACGGCATTAAACCTCAATCAAACAGACATCAAAGTTAAACCAGGCCATCAGCTGTGGTAGAGGGGTTATCAAGTCCTACTGGATGTACTGCTCATGGATATCATTTTGTCTGTCGGCCTCTGCTATAACAGTGGAGGATTGGCTTTTATATTTAAGTATGGCACAGTGTGGAGTGGACATTCCAGTGTCATACAAGTCATTACCCTCAAGCACGACTTTAAACCGTTATCAGTCAAACAACCAGGGTTATAGCCATATGAAAGATAGATGTATCAATGTTCCATCAATGGTAGGGACTTGCTCTCAAAAACGATTACTCTGCTTCCTTTAAACCAGACATAAACAAATTCCTGCTGTGTTCAAATTAATAAGATGTTAAACTTGATGAATGTTTGTTTGTTTGAAATGAATTAATTTTGACACATTTTTGTTTCTATTTTATAGAAATTCAAAGAGTGTCGTTATAAAGTGTTGATCACAACAGATGTAGCAGCACGTGGACTGGATGTCCCAGAGGTGGACCTGGTAGTGCAGTGTAATCCACCAAAGGTCAGTTATCTCCCCTGATTTATCAAATGTGAACTCTTCATTTGGGGAGTGTAATTTAAATCCAAAATGTGTTTGTGTGACTCAAATAATGGAATTGGCAGCTTTTTATTTTAAACCTCTAGATCCAAGATACTCCTCTTCAGGTTTGCTTATTATAGTGTGCTTCATTTTCTCATCCTTTTGATGCGGGTGGTTGGAGGGAGCTTCATGTTGCCCTGGTGCTCTCAGCTAAAGGAGAACAGGAGGCTGATTTGTTTGTGGTGTCTTTATTACATCCTGTATTTGTCCCGTCTTGTCTTTGTTTGTTGCCAGTGTGTTGAGGGGGGTTTCCTTCACCTATTGGGCTGGCACATCATCCTATAAGTGAAATACCTTTGAGTACGACGTAAAACCTGAATCAAACAAACAAATATTCTTTTGACCAAAAAAAAAGTATTTTTACCAACATTAAATAAAACAATAATTTGCCAGGTGTTGTGGTATGAAGTCTGGAGTTTTCCGAAAAATTGTCACATTTCTATCCGAAATTCTTTACAGCAAAAATAAGTTTGTCTAATTGTGTATGAATGAGTGGGCTGCCAAGGTAGGGAAGTACAAAATAAAACCTGGCTTAGATGGAGGTTTACCAGCATTTGGTTTGATAAGAAACAGATTTGTAAAAACATCTCTGATATCAACAGAATATATATACAAGGAACACTTGTAGATGTGTAGGGCTTTAAAACTTGCGTAGTATGAAATTAAATGAATAGAAAAAATAGAAAACAAACAAAACAGAGTTTAGTTTTAGTGAATTACACATAGTAAATTTGAGTGTCTGCTTTCATTTGAAATTATTTCCATAAAAGAAAATAACAAAAATCTACCAACTCAATGAAAATCCACTTGCAATATTATGGGAAAAGTAGGCCTAGTTACTTTCACAATACAAATGGCTTAAAGGATAGTTAAAAAAAACAACATGAAAATTAATAAAATGAAAAAATAACAAAATTGTTGTTTCTGACAAAAAAAATATAAAGGCCTATCTCTTTATTGTTTTTTTTTTATCTACAAAATTTAAATCAAGTTGATGTATTGTAGAAAATTTTGAAATGACAACTGCTTTTGCTGGGAACTTTGCAACACAGTAACTGTTGCCAGGTACCATTATTATATAGCACATGCCTATGTACATGTGAATGTATATGATGCGAGCCCAGATACAAAGAAATCATCATAAGTTGCAATTCAGGCACTCAAACTTTGCAAATTAATCAGACTGGAACAAATGAGTGAACAGGGAAAATTTTACAATGTCCTATTTCGAATATGCCTATCACCCAGTGGTTGACTGCCGGCCACCGGTTCTAAACGACAACCCTGATGTATAGGAGTGAATCAAACACTGTGGCTCAGGCAATGGCGGGGGTGGTTTTGCAGGGGTGATTTTAATGAGGTTTTCCGCAGTATTTACAAGAAACAATTTGTCAAGCTCTTTATCCCCACAAATAGTTATTGACCAATGGGAAGGGTAATGATTTAAGTAACACATAATTGATTATAGAGTGTTAATATGCCAAGGACATTTCCATTTTGTTTTGTAGGCGGTGTTTCCAGCTCTTATTTGTTGTTTAGTGATGGGGAACATATCGGACAGGTTGCGGCGGCTAAAGATGTAAGTCCTTATTGTCCATTTGATATTGACAAATATTGAGCCTTGTCTGCAATTGCAGCATTTCAGCTGTTAACTTGTTTGACAGTTGATTTAATCATGTAATAATCTTTTTCTGTGTGATTCCAAAACTTGTCGTACGATGTTAAACCCCAATCAAACAATCCAACACTTGTCACATGTAAGGCTGATGTATCATGTAATTATTGAATTATACTGGTGGATCACAAAATTATTGAATTATACTGGTGGATCACACAATTATTGAATTATATGGGTGGGCCCTTGAGTTACATGTCTTGAGTGACTAAAGTTTCGTCTTCCTTTGATCCGCAGAACTTCATATTGTAGAGTCATACATGTGTGACTGAATCCCCTTACAGAGATAGAGATGGATACTGGCAGAATACTGCAGATGTCCAGAAAGAAAAATTGTCACGGTTTATATTGAACTGAATTTAACTGCAGGCATATGAATTAGAGTATAACGGAAATCTCTGTTATCATTTTACAGGATAGTTTTGTTGTGCGTACATACAGTGCTGATGTGAGCTCTATGACGGTCACCTCTGAAGTTCCTTTAAAACTGGCCAGGAAGTGTCTGGATACCTTTGGAGTGTCTTCCTGTATTGATGACCAGGTGGATATACATGCTCTCAGTAAGTAAACACCTGGATACTTTTGGGGTGTCTTCCTGTATTGATGACCAGTTGGATATACATGCTCTCACTAAGTAAACACCTGAATACTTTTGGGGTGTCTTCCTGCATTGATGACCAGGTGGATATACATGCTCTCACTAAGTAAACACCTGGATACCTTTGGGGTGTCCTCCTGTATTGATGACCAGGTGGATATACATGCTCTCACTAAGTAAACACCTGGATACCTTTGGGGTGTCCTCCTGTTTTGATGACCAGGTGGATATACCTGCTCTTACTAAGTAAACACCTGGATACCTTTGGGGTGTCCTCTTGTATTGATGACCAGGTGGATATACATGCTCTCAGTAAGTAAACACCTGGATACCTTTGGGGTGTCCTCCTGAATTAATGACCAGGTGGATATACCTGCTCTCACTAAGCAAACACCTGGATATGATATCTTCATATTCTTATAATCAGTAGAATATACCTGACCTCGATAACACTTGGATACCTTTGAGGTATCCTCCTGTTCTTATTATCAGGTGGATATACATCCTGGATATATCCAGTAAACACCTGGATACCCTTTGGGTTTATTTCTATATTGATGATCAGGTGGATAAACATCCTGGATATATCAAGTAAACACCTGGATATATCCAGTAAACACCTGGATACCCTTGGGGTTTATTTCTCTATTGATGATCAGGTGGATATACATGCTCTCAGTAAGTTAACACCTGCTGGTGTATTCTCTATATTGATGATCAGGTGGATATACACACTCACTAAGTAATCCCCTGGATACACAGGTATCCTCTAGTGCCAATGATAAACTTGAGCAATCAAATCAGGCAGATAGATATATATTTTACATTTAATGCACCTGTATTTTCTAAAAGTAAATCCATGAGTTCGAGTCTACCTGTTGATCATCAGGTATACGAATAAGTCACACGATGTGGCTCTGGTAATCACTGGGGTGGTTTCCTTTTGATTTTCAACCATATTTAAGCAAGGAACAGTGTATAGTGGACAATTCTTTGTCATATAAGTTGAATACCATTGAATACGATGTTAAACCCCGATCAAACAAACAAACAAAGTAAAGAAAGACTATTTGTAAACTTAATAATACTTCTGTTCTCTGAAAGGTACTGGTTTTGAAGAAGATATCAACAGTATAGGTGCAGGGAAAGAATTTGCCCTTATCAAAACGGCCAGTGGCAAGGTAAAAATAACTTGATAATTTTTATGTTTTAAACTCTTTAATTATACAATTTTTGGATACTCTTTAATAATTTCTTTGATACTCTTGGATAATTTCTAAACTCTTTAAGTTCGAAGTCTGGATTTTTAAGCATGTATATTGATGAATAATTGAGAAACTGTTCAGATCATAAATATAATTAATGATTCAATACCTGCCAATTGTAAGTGTATTATGAAGGACAATCTTTTGATACATATATAAGGTAATTGTTAACGTGTTAATCATGACTTCTTCCAGGTGTTGTACACAGGCAAATCTCAAAGTCTGGGGATAAAACAAGGTGGTCCCACCCCAGGAAAGTGGGCAGAGCTATCGATCACCAAGTCTCCCAAGATCGGTCAGATTGCTGTGGGTCATGATGGCCAACATGCCCTCCTTGTCACAGATGATGGCTCCGTCTTCTTCGTGGGCACACCAAAAAGAGGAGAAGATGGAGATTCCAGTGTCTGTACGTTCCCTAATTGATCTATTGTGTTACAATGATGATCTTATATTGTACTCCTCTGTATGTAACATATGAGCAGCAGCCAAGACATGGCTGCATTGGTCCCATATTGGACCACAGATCCCCCACTATCGATGTGTCATTCGAGGCTGTGTTCTAACCTGAGGTGTAAAATGACACTAATCTGGTTACTGGGGATATCCCAGGGAGGCTTTAACAAGCTTTATTCTTGGTAAATCACCAAACATCGACAATGAAAAAACACAAAGCAGATTATTAAATTAATACATAAAGCAATAAAACGTTATAATATTAATCTAAAGCTGAATTTCAGTTTAAGTACTTTAATTTTGCGTGGAATGAATTTTTGGGGTTTTCGCGGTTACACATTTTGCGCAAAAATTAATTCCCGGGAAAAGACATATATCAATACAATGTAACCACGCTATAATGTGCCACGATATACCCCATACACAATGTCCACAATTAGTCTTTATGACCAGTAAACCACCCAGAAAATACTCTGCGAGTGGGTTAAACAAGTTGCGGCAGTCGTAACGTCATGTTGTTGTTGTAGCTTATTGTATCTAAAGCTGTCCGCATGTGCTTAACAAAACAAAGAGTTAATCTGGTAAAGTATCATTGCAAGGCAGTATCAGGGCAAAGCAATGCACATATGTT
>JAQQZZ010020132.1:0-11171 GCA_030265115.1 Mopalia vespertina | reverse complement strand
CGCTCACTGCAAAATTTGATATGTTTGTTTGATTGGGGTTTAACGTCATACTCAAGGGTATTTCACTGATATGACGACGAATTGTCCACTTCACACTGTTCCTTGCCTCATTACAGTGGAAAACTGGGAGGAAACCTTGTAAAAACCACCCACGCGATTGCCAGAGCCACATCATATGACTCACTCATATACCTGATAGTCAACAGACAGACTTAAACAAGTGATCGGTACATGGGTGTAGGGTTAGTAGGCAGACACGCTAACCACTAAGCCACGGATGCGGCCAAGACACATATAGGATGGCAAAGCACTCAGCTTTAGATGGGTTGAATTTGCATAAATTTATTATCAAATAAAATCTGGTTAATAATCCAAAAGCATTACTTAATCATTTATAAATAATGTATTCAGTAGGTTTTAAGTCATACTCAAGTTTAACACTTTCTTAGTCTAAACAAATTCAAGTTCAGAAAACTTTGTAAGTTGGAACCTGTCTGGGAATCGAACCGACAACTCTCTGAGAGCTTAAGCTGTGTTTTTGTTCACGGTCAGGAGAAAAAAATTGTCACCTGATGCATTGTGTACTATTCAGTTGATTTGCTACTTCTGCTTTGTCTCCATAGCTCAAAAGATTCCAGAGGACGTCTACTGATCGGAATAACATGAGACCACTGGCATCTGAGGCATCCATCAAACGAGAACAGATTCCTTCTGCGGCACCCCCTCGTAACATTTCATTACAGTTCCTTTCTGTGAATTAGACAGGCTCTATACATTATTTCTCTTATTTTGGATACCACTTAGTTAATTTGAAAAGATTTTAGTTCTGAACATTTTTGAAGGTTGAGACCTGTTCTGGAATCAAACCTACGACTCTCAGTTAGGAACCAAATCGCAAGCAGTAAATGTTGGCCACCTAGACAACTCAGCCAAGCGACCTTCTCAGCGATTGACAGTCTCCTCTTTTATATATGTGAGCAGAAATCGATGAATAATGATCAGTTATCAGACATGGTTACCACTGAGTCATGGACTCTTTTTCCCTTTGTGAAACAAGTCATTGCCAAGGAATATATATTCAAGATTGTAATGCTAAACACTTTTTTGTCTTATTAAATAAAATCGCTAATCTAGGCTTGGATTTAACATGGTATGATGTCATCTTATAGGGATTACATTTAGTAAAGCTTAGAACTAATGTCCCAAGGTGTTTTATCACAATGTTAAATTCTCTTAATATTATCGATCATGCAAGTTGTTCAAATGTTAAGAAAGTGTTCGTATTCTTGAAAAGAAGTTCACATCAAAAGTGTATTCACATAAGAAATTTGTTTAAATAATAAAGTGTGAACAAACTTCTGATGTGACAAAATTTCAAGAATACCCAACACTTTCTTATACTTTTAACAACTTTCAAGGATGTTAAGTTTTATCACAGATGTCCAATGTATAATTTATATATTGACATAGGCAATAAGGGGGTTTAGGTGTCAAGCCATCCTTTGTGATAACCTGTCTCACAGGAAACATAGGAAAACTGTCTATACACACATCTAGAGAAATCAAATGATTTACCATAAGGGCAAGCTTTTGCTACAATATCATTATTTAATAACAAAGAAAATTGAAGATCCCAAAGCTTACCGGACTCTTTTGAAAAGTTTTGCAACACATTTAACACCTGGATTTTCACATCTGTATCGTTTTCCAATAAAGCCATTGACTGGAAATAAAAAACAAATGATAATACACTGGATTTAAATGATTCACTGCCTATAGGATTGTTTTGGGGTTATGAGGTTGTTTCGATTCAAATGGCTTAAAGAAACCACCATTGACATCCCAATAAATAAACAGATTTTAACATCTAGAAATTGTTTGTTACTTTGATTGTTTTTTTACATCATACTCAAGGATATTTCACTTATATGGCAAAGAATTGTGCATTTCACACTGCTCCTTGCTTAAATATAGTGGAAAACTGAGAGGAAGCCTCATAAAAATCTCACTAACAATGGTTGATAGACGGACTGAAGACTGCGAGTAGTAAAAGCATTAAAGCCGACAAACTAACCACGGCCTCAGCCAATACTGAGAGAAGAGCACAAACAACACAGTAAAATAAGACAATATGAGCAATTTTCCACGAAAGACTCTACAACAAATCCTCTTTGTGTTACCACTTAACTCTTGAGTACACTAGGGTACATTTGACCTATTGGCTGCCATCTACACACTGCAAGACTCCTTCCTATATACTTATACTTATTATTGAAATAAATTCATGGTGGCACATTTTTTTTCAGAAAGGATGTCAAAAGATTCAACATTGACAACAATTTGTACTTTGTGATTATAGACTTCTTTGACAAAACAGTTTAGAGACGAATGTTACACAAGCCACAGTGTATGTACATGTTTTGTGAAACGAGTGACATTATGAATTGATTAGTTTGTATTTAGCGCCATTCTCAAAGGATTTTTAGCCTTATATCTGAGGTGAGTGCACCCCGCCATAGCTACACTAACACAACCGTGGAATGTGAGGGGTTTTGTTGGGAAAATAATGTTACTCCAATGTTAAAATAAAATGCTTGAATACCCTCAGAATGTACGTATGTTTGTTTGTTTGTTTATTTGTTTGATTGGGGTTTAATGTATACTAAAGGGTATTTCACTTATATGATGACAAAAATCAAAATAAGGATCGATATGTTTCCAATATGGGGGTTTCAAGTTTAAAATGATGTAACGATAACACAGTGACATCCTTTTAAAAAATGGAGCTTTTGACTTAATGACAAGGTCTAATATTGCTGCATGTCAATTTTCAGAAAAAAAATAGCTTAAAAATTTATACTTTTCCAAAAAATAACATTCCATGCTATGGTAAAACCAAATTCCCACCTTCTCTGTTAATTTGCAATATTGCCTTTATCCCCAAGTTAAAAGATTTTGTATTGACCCTCCCTTGCAGTAAATAATTTTATTTTCACAAAGGGACATCACTCTGTTGTTATAATGCCATAACTCAAAACCCCTGTATTTTGATACCATGACAGGTCGATAGAAAAAAGGTAATTTTATTTTTATTTGTCGATAGGCGGCGTGTGTGTGAATTTATGCAGTCCCAGACAGTGTCTCCTGCTATGAACAAATAGGTAGATAATAATTAAATTATGATTAATTAACCACATTGATTTACCTTCACCAAGGTCTCTGAGATGTCACTGGCTTCAACAACTCTCTTGTTAAACGCTAATGTTGTTCCTTTGTGATCTGTCGAATGAACAAAAATAATATCATTATCAGTTAACAGGACACATTTTGTTTGTGTTTTGTATGGTTGGGGTTTTAAGGCATGCAGGTAATTTCACCCATGACTTAGCGGTATGCCAAACACCTTCACTGCCATGCATTTTAAATAATATTTTTCACAGAAACTCCTGAAGTTGAACTAAACTTCGGTTTTATTTTCGTTCAAAATTTGTTGGATTTCTGTTCACAAAATATTGGCCAAGTTCATTTCTTTGTACGCTTTTCACCAGGATATATTTAAAAAAAAAATAATAATAAAATGTTAATTCTAATGCACTTTGTTTTAAGTGGCCGTTTGTTTATCAGTGTTAAAAAACATACAAACAGTTTGGTTCATATCCACACAAACTAACAAATTCTGTTAAACTTAAATAATAATATTTTATAAAACCTGCCAACTTACTATGTATGTGTTGTTGTTGTTGTTTAACACAGTAAAAACTGTTGAGTGTTTGACAGATTTCTAATCTCACCAAACTGCTGGGAACTCTCATCAGATAACCTGCAAATATATAAGAGAATAAGAATACAATAATACAGGTATGTAGTTTCAAAAATAAATCACACTCTTAGATAAACTATTAGTTTCTAAGCAAAACTTAATACACATGGTTATCACGATGAGAGAGAAAAGTTATTATGTTAATCAAGCAAAGTTAGTTTTTGGTCCTTGAGCATTTCAATGGGAGTCTCAAAATGTCAAGAAGGTGGTGTTGCAGGCACATCAAAATGGTCCAGATTCATGGCCTCTTTAGTGACATCACAATGGATAAATGTGTGTGACATCTTTTAAAAGCTCCACTATCATGAATATTACAATGACAGGGGATCATCGCCTTTCAAAGATTAAATAAGCTCCTTTAACAAGATTTAGACACTCTGTCAGCGTCTTACGACCTTACTGGCATTCATGTTTCAGTGAGGCTATAAACTGTAATTTTTTAATTGTTTTCTCATTCGTTCCTATATGTTGACTGTCAATAAGATTAATTGTGTTTACAAAATGTAAAGTTTGCATGTTGAATTCCATTTTTGTGTTGCACCTTACTTGAGTGGAAAATGTAATTTTTAATCAGTAATTAGGTTCAACCAGATATTGTTTCCTCGGTAGACAATTAGAAACAACTTAATTAGTCTCATCTGTCTAAATTGTCAAGTGATCTTATTTCAGGACTTATTTCAAAAAGTTAAAAGAGATTTACACTAATGCAACCACCAGACACTGTGAAAGCAACTGAAAATAAGAATGTACATATAGGAAGGGAGAGAACTTTTGTACTTAGGAAAATCTGAAATACACACCCAGCTGAGAGACTGATTCCTGTACAATTTGTTCAAAAGCCAGCTCATCTGAAGACTTTTCCATGAGGAAGGGCAGACAACATATCCGGAGGATATCACAGAGAGGATCTTCATACATTGGCTGATCCTCCACGCGGTCAGCACACACATTCAGGATTTTAAACACCTGAACAAGATCTTTCATTGGCTGAGATTACAGTTAAGGGGAAATAATCATGTCCCATATAATTATGGTGTAAGCCTTTTTTATCTTCCAATTTTAAATCTAGATCCCACCTTAATCTGAACTATAAATTATATGTAAAGACCCAGTTGTAAAGATAACAAACAGTTACTGAGCAGTTGACAGAATGGTAATATGTACAGGTACTTCCACATTAAGTCCTCTTAGCCAAAGAGCACTTATAAAACAAACCCTGCTCCATACACCTTTCAACCCTTACATGGCATGACTCCTCCCCTCTCTACATACTGTAAGCTTATCTGCCAGGTTACATTTGCTTCATTTTACATAATTAAATTAAAATCTAAAGGAAGGCAACACTAACTCCTTTATTAAATATCCTTTTTAACTATTCAACACAAATTATAGTAAAAGGATACAAATCCCTTGCTGTAATGTCTAACAACTCTCTTCAGTGCATGTGTATGACGATCATAGAGCATAGCCTGAAAAACAAAATAACAAAATAAATTTAAAAAAACTTAATTCCGTGGTGCAGTATGTCCCCCAAGTAGGCACCATATTTTAATAATAGCAATATATTGTGATTGTGAGCAAAATTGAGAAGAAATTCAATACTATTTATTTAAATGTAACTTCCTATATTAAATCACTGTAACTTTTGTCAACTAAAAATGAAAATAAATATGACACAATTATTTTAAATAATTAAAATTTACATCTTCAGTAAGCTTATCTTTGACTATTTTTGTAGTTCTGGTGAATTTGTACAAATGATCATAATATTTAGGTGAAATGAAATATCAAAATGTTGTGAAATTTTATGAAATAAAATCTGTGTTGTAACTTACAGAATGTGGGTCGGTCAGCAGCTTTACAACTTTGTTTAGGTTCACTGGGATCATTCTGCTACCCTGTATGCAAAAGAAAACGGGAAAAATTACACACTTTGTTAGTAATATGGGTAATACATGTACATAGTCTTACTGGCTACTGCTCTAGCATAGTCAATACTGAGCTAACACTTTATATTCTTATAATGTTAGCGTTTAGGTACAAATTAATTTAAAAATGCAAACAATAAATATTATATAAATTGGACTATTGGAGACATTATGGCTAGTATGTATAAGTATCTGATACTAGGCATCTTATTATTTAAAATAACTAAGAACCTCGCTACTACATGTATGTGCAATGACATTATGACACAGCCAAAAGCGAAGAGTAGATCAACCGGAAACTGACAATAATTCATGCAACTGGAAGTTGGAACGCTACTTAAGATCAACCTTTTCAGAGATTGTTAGAATCTAATGATCTGAATGAAACTGGCTGATTTTGATTTTCCAGTGCTACATGAACTATCATTGGAACTAATTACAGCTCACCAAAAAAAGTGGAACATCTGCAAATCAATAAATATTTTTTACTATGTCAGTTTCCCTGTGTTGGAGAGCATGTAGATCAACATTACACTATCTGTACACAGAGCAGCATGTCGTTGTGAACTAGTTTCAGTTTCCCAAAACATGGTTTCAGTGAAGAGCTAGGTTTAGCATTAGAGCACCTTCAAAAGACTTTGAAATAATTGCCACCAAATCCAAGTCTTTAAAAAAGGCTAATTTCCCTGAAAAGTCATGCTAGACATTATCAGGTTGGAGCAGCAAAGGATTGTACATTCATCAGACCGGTCAGACAAACCAGGTTCACTCAAATCTGTATGATTGAAATGTTTTTATGTGATGGTCACTTAGGAAACACTGTCTCAGTCTGTCTGGTAGATTGCATTGCATCCTATCTATCAAGAATATTACAATAATTTCCACCTGCCTGATGAAGTGAATTTTGGCTGAGCTAAACAGGGCTTGATCAACTGTAATATGGGGATTTGCAGAGGAACACAACCCTGTAACTTCAGCATTTGTGGATACACTTATCATGGAAACCATGCTGTTGCTTGCATTGGGATTTTTTGTAACAACATGAAGGTGAACATTGATGTATTTTTTAACCATGAAATGTGATAACCAGCACAGAGAGTAAATGTTTGCTTGATTGGGGTTAAAAACAACACTTTTAGGTTATTTCAGTCACTCATATGCCTGTGTGCCACCTTCATGAGTGAATGAAACCACCCACACTGGGCCAGCACTACTGACAACAAACAAAGACTAGACAACCACAGGATGCAATCTAAGGACATCACAAACACAACAGCCCCATGTTGCCCTTCTGCTTCAAGAGCAACATGAAACTCCCTCCCAGCAGTTTGCCACAGGGAATGATGTATGATGTATTCCAAACACATGTTGTCAAACACTTCACTCTTCAGATTGTCATGTAACTAATCTGATTGTACTTAATAAAAAAAATAGGCAAACTTGGATAAACTGTTTTCTATAACTTTACTTTTACGCTTCAATTTTTGTTAAATTTATTGAGGAAGACATTGAAAATTAAGCATTTGATTGAAAACTGGTGATGTTCAAAAACATATATTTTTGATGTAGTGTGGAATAAAAAAGCACCACATATTTCAAAACATTTGGTGACTCGACTTTTCCAACAGTATAACAATACACTATCAGGGTTCAAATTTATAGGTGCATACTAGGTGCACTGATGCACCCAGATTTTGCTTTGTGCATCCAATATTAAAATATGGATGCATGCAGTGCATCCAAAACATTATACCCAGATCGTCAACAGGGAACTCAAGCTAAATTTATGGAAACAATTTGAGAAACTTATGGTTTACAAAAATGTATTTGCTACCCTTTGAGTTATCAATTGATTGTCTGACATTTTAACAGAAAAGAAGTTCATCAAAAGGCAAACAGTTCTGTTCCGTTTCATGTAGATTGGCTCATTCGTCATGTTTGTTTGATACAAACCATAGTGTCAATAAAAACTGTGCACCCAACAAACTGACTAATTTTTTTTCTTCAAATTCTACCCCTGACTATATAATGACAGTACATAGCATTGGATTTACCATGAATCCATTACCTGGTCTTCGGACAAGTTAGAAAGTCAAGTAACTGTTATCACCAACAATATAAAATTGTAATGGATGTCTACAAATAATAATATAAACTGTTACACTGAAGCAGTGTCTGGGCTAGGATTGGAAATCTGCCTGACTGTCATAAGTCGTTTAGTCCCTATTTTGAGGAATTTTGCCTGTCAAAATCATCCATTTTCCTATCTTTCCAATGTCAAAATTCAGAATTTCTACCTGTCATTTTAACCATTTTAGAAATCTTCCTGTCGAAAATGACAGGTGGATGGATCTCTAAGAGTTAAAGACTATAAAGAAATTGTTTAGAAGCAGCTTTCTGCTACTGACAGATGAAACATCACTTTCCTTTTCTGCTTCCATTCGTGTTAAAATAACACAGTTAAAGTTAAACGAGCCCAAATAAACATTTAAAAAAAAAATAAACAAAAAAAAAAAAGGTGATCATCATATATCATAAATTGTAACATACCTGAACTATTCCAAGATCTTCGTCGTTTATTACATGAGCGACAAGTGGTATTCGTGACTGGTTAAAGTTCTCCATTGATGGAGCAGTCCGGGTCTGGGTCGCCATGATTGTTTAATTTCTCCCCTTTTGTCTGAAGTTGATGAAGCTAACGACTAACGTCAATATAATGTGTTGTTGTTGCAGATAATATAAAGGTGATGGTAACAAATAGCGATTTTCGGTTTAAAAACTAAGAAACTCAGACGTAGTAATTAAGAAAATGATCATTCTTATAAACTGTTGCCTGTCGATGCACAACATTTTCAGTAAACACCATTACAAAGTATTTACGGACAGTTTCCCCCCACCTACTTCAACGCTGATCTAAATGACAACAATCGCCATCTTGATTCTGTGGCCATAGTGACGGCACTACGGACTTATGGGAAGTCACATGTCTGAGCACTCCCCAATCCGGACTTTTTCAGTTCAGTATTTGTAATAAGGACTGAATTTAAAAGGAACCGAACACACGTGATAACAAAAACAAAAAGACACTTGAAGCTTCCGATTTCTGGACGACATCCCTGCTATTTTCGAGTAGTTACAACTTTTATAAAGAAATATGTGAAATTCTATCGAAATCACGATATGAAATGAAGCATAACCGAAGACCCAAGACTTCCTTGCGGGCATACTTTGCTGCGAAGAACTGTAGTTTATCAAAATGTGTTACGATCACTGCAATAATTGTGTTTACAGTTGCCCTTACGTTTACAATATTGGTGGCGTCAAACCCATATCCAGCACATGCATCTTGTTTGATTTCTTGGTAAATATAGACAATTAAATCAAAATGTAACAGTTTTTGCTGATTCATATGTAGGTAACAATTCTAGAAATGGCTATATTTAAAAAAAAAATCAGTAAACAAATCCAGTTAATCCACTACATTGTTGTTATTCTGAGGTTCGAAGTGCTATTAAATTTAATCGGCTATTACTATTAGATGATATCACGCCATGCTGAAGGTCTATCTCTAAACCGGTATTAGGCGGGTGGTTGGAGGGAGCTTCATGTTGCCCTGGTGCTCTCCGAGCTAAAGGGGAACAGGAAGCCTATCTGTTTGTGGGGGTCTGTATTGCATCCTCTTATTGTCCTGTATTTGTCCCGTCTCGTCTTTGATTGTTGCCTGCTGTGTCGAGGGTGGTTTCTGTCACCCATTGGGCTGGCACGTCGTCATATAAGTGAAATACCATTGAGTACGATGTTAAACCCCAATCAAACAAACAAACAAACTAAACCGGTATTAGCGATTTGATCTGGTGTAAGTGGCTAATCATCTCTCAAGCAACTGGCCCCTGTGCCTGTTCCGCGAAGCACTAACAAATTTAATTTTGTTTGAGATGATGTCATGCCATGTTGAAGGTCTATTGTCCGTCATGATACTTTTTTGTCAGGGAAGGAAAACTTTAATAACTACTAGTCTGGCGATGATTAACCATCATTTTTATGGGAAGATATTGATGTATGGTATGTAAACCTTGCGTGTTGACTGTTCCAACTTTTTACACAATTCAATTTCCAAGAATCATAATCCAGTATGTTGTTTTCACCTTCAAAAGTTCTGAATTGAAGCTGCTTTTCGACGCTATATATTACAGCCCCTACACCATGCTTCATGTATATTCAAAATGTTGCAAAGAGAAAAGAAAATATCAAAGCGGGTTAGGCTGAATTAGGATTCTTGCAAATTTGATAGTGTAAAGTTATCAGGAATGCATCCTATATGTAAAGGCTATCATGGCTATGATACCCAGTAACCCTAAGCTAGTTTCAGCCATGGTTTACTTTATAATATGAGTGAAATAAGCTTAAGTATAATGTATATCTCAAATAAAATAAACTGGTGCCAGCATTAAAAACTGGTCCAAAACATTGATCATGGCACAGAACCTTGGTAAAAAGCAAATGAATATTTGACATTGTAATGAATCTTGTTGTGTTTCTTTGCAAACATAAAATGATGTGGTGTTTTTTTCAATATATTTGTTGTCTGATGTTAAGGAAATTCACTAACAGTTGTGGGGTAATCGAGGATGCTATCAGAAATCAGATAGAGAAGTGGAAGGGCCCAGACAATTGTAAACAAGGAGGGCAGAGATGTCTTTACGAGGTCAGTAGACAAATCAACATTATTCATCCAAAGTGGCTTATAATTGCTTCTCAGTCACTGCTTTAAAAAGTCAGTCGAGGTCCTGCAAATTACCCAGGTGAAGCTAATTTGAGATACATTGAAGCCATTTGGGTTGCAATGAGTATCCGTACTAAATCTTTAAATGCAGTTATTGTTGCTTTCTAAAATCTATCGTGTGTTGACAAGAGTAGTGATCAAGGGAGATAATCCTGGGTGAGTACTGTATTGTCTGAAAGCCATTCTACAGTTCATGAATTCTCACAAGTAAAACAACAAAACAAATGAGTGAGTTTTGGCTTAATTATGTATAATCTTATTAAGCAGCATGGGAACACTTTCTACGTGTAAAATGTTTTGCTTGGAGTTACAGCAGTTTGTTTGGAATGTAGCAATGCCAGTTCCAGCACCAGGGGTTTAGGCAGAGGGGTGTCCACCATTCCTCTGGATACCCTGAATTGAACAATTGCATCATTTGGACACCCTGTTTTAAGAAACTTTAACATGCAGGATCATATAGGGAAACTAAAATTGAATACCCAGTTACCTAAAAAGTGGCGCTTTCGGAGCCTACTTCGATGTACCGTTCACGGGATCGAGTCCACCTGTCGACCCTCAGGTATACGAGTGAGTCACAAGATGTGGCTCCGGCAATCGCGGGGGTGGTTTTTACGAGGTTTCCTCCCGGTTTTCCACCGTA
>JAQQZZ010020110.1:0-11172 GCA_030265115.1 Mopalia vespertina | reverse complement strand
ATGGGACTATCAACTGTCGATATTCCTACGCCTGAAAATATTAAAACCATGATTTATCAATGTTGTAGCCTATGCATTGAAATGAAACCAGTTTTTGATTCTCTAAAGTTTCACATTTCTTATATGTTTCCCAATTAGGGTGTCATAATCCTGACTTAATCTGTCGCTGTAGCAAGAACTATTGTATGCCTGGGGACACGCATATGCGTGATTCGATAGCACCACGTTTTTGACGACCAACCGGTTGTAGCGTGGCTAATTGGAAGAGAATTTAATCTTTGTTGCTGTTCTTTTCTTGCGGTAAAGACTTATCCCATTTTCACTGAATTCTTGAAATCATTTCATCTGGTCAATTTGACTATATCAGTGTTTGCTTAAGAAGTGTAATCTACACTGAAGTGACTAGTGAGGTCCTCCATTTAATCCGTCAAACTGAAGTGTGCAGACGTCACTCAAAAAAGAACTGTAGTCCGGACAGGGTCAAAGTTCAGAAAGTAATCACAAAAGGTGTTATTACACTGCAGCGAAAGGCCGCTTCACGGGAAAAGAAAATCCTGATATTTCATTGAATATAGATAATAATGTGTTTCATTTTACTCATGGAAGTATGTTTGTTGAAAACAGACCCGATTGTGAAATTGTATATATATATGATGATTGTATAAGAGTTTAAGAACACTTGCACTCAAGCTGCATGGGACCTTTTACAACTTGAACTTGAATCGTGTTTATTGTGTGCTGAACAAATGTTGTCGATTTCCCTGTGATATATAAATTTGAATTACTTATCGTATTTCATTGTGTTCATTCCACGAGCGTGCGAGAATCGGTGACGTCACAGACCTTGGCAACGTTTGCTTCCCAAACATTCGCTGACGAACATTGGCGAAAACAACCCTTATGTGGGCCTATTGGAGTTGACAAATTTCAACTTAGTGTTAAGCCGACTTGACTGATTCCAATCCAGAAACAATATATTTGTTGACAGAAACTCAAGTTCGAGTATTAAACAAAATTAAGGGCGTACTCAAAATCGATTATCGCAGACGACTGCTTTCGCCTTTCAATGGCGCTGTGTTGTAAACTTCGTAGTAATGAAAAGAGCCAACAAGAGCACTCGATTTTATTGTTTGCTTCGGCTGATTTTTAAGTGTCCGCCTTCATTCACCGCTAGCACGCTCAATAAAGTTCAACGTCAATCAACATGGATTAATTTGTCGCTTAGAAAGGAGTAGGCCTGCACCTTATTTCTAGAAATCGCACTGCACTGTTTTGAAAAGGGTCCCGGGAATCGCGATTAAACAAAGCATCTATCTCTAACCAGAAATATCTCTTCTCAAATATCATAATAACTATTGCTGTAAAATAAATTGACATGATGTGAAATTTTAAACTTCAACTTCGGAAGTTTATTCTTAAATAACATATGTATATATAATAGGCCTACCAAATATCTGTCATTTATGTTTCTTGATGAAATTGGCTATAAAATCCATCGATATTCAAAAACATGTTTTTGATTTGGTATCGTTGATTAACATGAACCCAAACCCCGATTAATACCTATCGTTAATTTTCTACCCCTATCTATATATGAATGACATACTTATAAAATATTATGAAGTAACAAATCAGTTATTACTAAACGTGTTACTTCCTTCCTGTCTTGTTATCTGCTAAACTTAGTAGGCATTTATAATTTGGTTCGAATGACCCAAAGTACAATTCTAAAAGTTAAATGCAGGCTTTATAACTCTCTGACAAAGGGTAGTTTGCTTGTAGCGTATATAGCACTGCTGTTGGTACTTGGTAGTTGTGGAAAATTAACTTTACAACAAAACTTTTTTACAAGTGCTATAGTGTCAATTACTGTTGAAATACACCGCTGACATGTCTAAGACGGTTGGTTCATCGGTGCTGTCAGCTGAGGTTCAACGTGAAGCCTACTCTCAATAATCATCAGCTAGCCTCTGATAATGACCGTTTCTCGAGTATACTGTCCGAACATCGTATATTTTTAAACATCCAACTGAAATCCTCTATTAGCCGCTTCTAGTCTAAGTCATCATACAAACTTTGATTGGCTACCGCGAAGTTGTTTTTCAGACAGCCAGTTAAACGGCCGTAGACTGAGATACGACATAAACAACTGCTGTCTGGAGCGACCCAAATGGCATGACATGTTCTGGCCACCTCCGAAAAAACATCGCCTTTTATTAGAGGCTACAAGGAATGGATTTGTATATAGAAATATATATATATAGCCACTGAGTAGGGAGTGTAAGCCTACACGCGAAACCGATATGTTGTATTTGCTTTTCGTTTTGTTATTGTCGTGTCTCGTCAACGTTTGTTGACAGTGGGATTCCTTCGACATAATACGAAAACCGTATTTGATTATGCCGACATTTGATTCACCCGGGAATGGTCATAACGGATAAGAGTGAAGCGGTTGTGCCATGGTAGAGAGTACCTTAGAACACAATCAAAACCAGTATTTCCAGCGAACGGACCAACCACCGCACGTGCGCAATACACTTTTTTCTGCCCAGAGGATTTAAGAATAAAATCGCTAAATGTAAGAAAGTATCAATTAGTTTAAACCTGTTGGTTCATATTAGCAACTAAATCGGATAGAATAAACGTAGATCTATTAATATTAACACAAATAATTGACTAAAAAATCATACAGACCGCTAACGCCACGTATATGGTTATATCGCCCGACAGCATTAGATCTGTTGCCAATGTCAGTTTTCAATTGTTCTAGGATAGCATATAGGATAGCAGCGATTTCTATAACAAAATCCATGTTCTGTGCAATCTCTTTTATCTTTGTCAACACTTATACCGTTTAGATTTAGACCTCTTAGACAGAAGAACTTTCGTTATTTTTGAGAGACCACTTTCTTAGTTTGAACAGATTCTAGTTAAAAAATGCTGTAAGCTGAAATCTGTGTGGGAATTGAACCCAAGACCCTCAGAGTTAGGCACCGAATCACCAGCAGTAAATGCAGAACACCTACATAGACTATTCAGCCACCCGTTCTTCTACAAAATAGAAGGTTAGATAGCTGGATTCTAGGTAGCGGACATTTACTACTCCTCTGATAAGAGAGAATGACACAGCTCCCAAAGGCTAAAAATCAGAGTTTCGACCAATAGCGTGGTCTTCTGGCGAAACAGTAGTTGAAGCAAATTGTCAAATAGCAAAACCAGTTCCGGCTTACCGATATCCATAAGAAGTTGATAGTTGACTTTGGTTATATCAAGTTTTCGGCACAAAAGCGAACAGCATTATAGAAGAGCTTATAACCCTAGATTTTTTTCTTGATTTCTGCTTTTGAGAAAACCCTTGCATATATTTAGAGCTCAACACTTAGATTCGAAAAAGGGATTTCTTTCTTTTCGATAACTGGTGCCATTTTGTTTTTAACCATTTCCAGATGCATTAAGTTGTTACACATGCTCCAAGACTGGTGGCCCGACAGCGGAAGAGGCGAATATGAAGTGTTTGGAGACAAGTGGAGAGCTGACTTGCGCACAAGAAGTAAGTTCAACGATCGTTTGTTCAACATACATTTTGTGAACATCAAGTTTTATGTATATATAGCTTTAGAACGAAGGCTGAACCTTTCGATCGGCGAATTCTCGCGAGATTCTCGTTACTGGGGTTTCATCACTACGCTCGGCAGTGATAAATGTATGAATATGTACAATAATCGTATTGGCAGCCTATTTACCAGCGTATACACACTATTCCCCACACTTATAAATGAACCTAGCAAATATCATTTAGAGGGTTCTTCAAAGAACCATTTTTAGAGGGTTCTTCAAAGAACTATATGATCCACTCCGAAGAACCTTTAAAGGTTCTAAGTAGAACCGTTTTTTTCTTAAAGTGTCGAATACGCATATTTATTTTTGGAGGACATGATGTTTTGAACCAAAAACAGATAAAAAGAGTGCGAACGAAAGAATGTTCCTTTTAGAATGTCGTGTTATATTAATGCGCCCAGTAATCACAAAGGCTTTTAATACAGTCACGGAAACTCCCGGGATGTTCCGACAAAGGAAATAAACGCAATTGACGATTGTTTCTTTCTTTCTTTCTTTCTTTCAGAGCTCAACAATCAATTCTTTGTTTCTGCAGAGGAAACATTTACTAACAAGTTTTTAAGATTTTTTTTTTTATGTTTTTTATAAAAAAGGGTCTTTTGTACCCTGTCGAATCATCGCTGATACATAAAGTAATGGCTGTCGTTAATTACAATAGTAAAGTTTTTGACTTAAAATTTGAGTTAAATTTGTGAATGCCCCAAAGATGACTTGTGGTATTGTTGTTGTTACCAGGAAGACCGTTGCTACAGTTTGACCTCTGGAGAAGATGTCAAAGAAGTAGAGAAGAATTGTGCGCGCAGCACAGCCTGTGTCGGAAGAATCTGCTGTGATTCCGATTTCTGCAACGCCGGGCAGGGAATCAGTAAGTTGATTGGTTTAATTATATAACTAAAAAAATAGAAGCTTTCCAAGTATTATGATCCTTCTGAATCATCATGCAACGTGTATGATTTTAACGCACATGCGTGCAAGAGACGTGTGATATCTTCATGAGACATGGTCAACACACACATTCTAGCCCAAGTCGGAACTGTATTTCCCAAATTTGGGTGCCATCGACAAAATCTGAATGCAGACGGATGTAACCGACCAAATCCGAAAATATACGGATGTTATCGACCAAAGACGAATGTGGTCTCGAACCAATGAACCGCAGATGAACGCCAGTTCAAAAGCGTAGACCAGGATCCGCTTTCACAAAATGTCGTACGACATTTAAATGTTTTGAGGTATTTTGCGCTTATAGTTTAATATGACGAAATTTTATCGTACGACAGGTTTTTGTCGCAAGAAATTTTGTGAAAGTGGCCCTGACCTGTACACCTATATGTAATATAACAGGGGAGACTTTGGATCAATATTAGAAACTCTCACACTATTAGATCTATTTATTTTATCTTTTTGGCAGCGTCTCAGAGAGGAGTCGGTAAGATCTGTGATAGCCCAGCAGACTGTGTTCAAGGCGGAAGTTACATGAACTGTGACATAGTACAATCAACAGGCGGAAGTAAAATCTGCACATGCGCAGAATCTGTTGTAACGTTTGGTCCGATCTGCAGGAAAGGTAACTCAAAATGATAGGATTAGCGATCCTGAATATAGACCGACAATAGCTTTTGGTTTAAGCAATATTTCCACAATTGAATGAAGCCTCCACTAAATGGCGTCTGATGAACTTTATTTGTATATATTTCTAAAAAGTAACCAGGCTGGAACGATTAATTAAAACCAACAAACCATCTCAGATATGCTTGTTTCGGGTTTCCATCACACTAAATATCATTTCACTTATATGAGGACGTACCAGTCCAAACGGATAAACAAATTGGAATTACTTTCTTTTTCTACATAGGTGTTGAGCACAATGGTAAATTGTGACTGGTCTGATTTAAGTTGCAGATAGGATGTAAACATATAAGTTATATACTAAGACAAAATGGTGTGAGAAAAAACATCGTCATTTAAGGTGGATTTGGCAGTGACTTGAGCTGACATCTAGTGTAAGGTTCACCTACAAATCAATATTTTTTTCTCGTCGGTGAGTCGCAAACAGAGAATGTGTAATTGTCTGGGTCAGTTGCTCGAAAGTTGATTAGCCGCGTACACCAGTTAAAACGCTAATACCCGGTTAGAGATAGACCTTCAGCATGGCGTGACGTAATCTAATAGCGGATTACGCCTGTAGGTCAACATGACGAAATCTTATTTCGTACTGTGTTTTTTTTTTTTGTCGTACGACATTTTGTGAAAGTGGTCCCTGGTTCGTTTATACGTAAGATGTGACGTCATTGTAACTGTCAGTGGCGGTTTATTCAAAAGTGTATAAATTTTAAGCCTGCGTGGCTAAATTCCATCGTATAGGTCTTAGTTTATCCAAGTATATATACTAAGACCATTTTCAAACAGATTTAAAGTAAGTTTTAGGGAGGACCTGTCTTCAATGCATTAGACCAGTCATAGCCTATCTGTGAGAAAATCCCACAATGCAATGGACATAACCACTTCCTGGACATCATGGATGCTGTAAAGATTTCCTCTGGCGTGAAGTAAAATTTTACAAAACTTACAAGAGCAGGTTTAGTTACAAAACAAGGGTTTTACTATTTTTTTTCTTTACATGCGAACAAATGCATATATTTAAGCATATTTTAAAGAAATTTAATAAGTTACTTTTGTAACAACATACAGAAGTCACAGTCTTTTAATAAACGTATAACGTGCATTTTTTTTTTTAGCAACTGTATACAATTTTTTAATTTAACCACTACAGGTATGCACATTTACATAAAATTCGAGTTAGAATCCCGGTGGAGACAAGCAAATTTTCTTTCTCTACAATAATAATATATAAAATTCGTGGTCCTTCTACCGCGAACCTCTATAGCTCAGACGGTTAAATGGCTGGCCGTGTAAGCCAGATACCGGAGTTCATATCCCGATGAAAGCATTGATTGATTGATTGGTGTTTTATGCCGTGCTTAAGGGCATTTCACTTATATGATGGCGGTGTATTCCAACAATAATTGACACTAGTAAAACCAAGATGTGAAGCGTTTCCATAATGTTGGAAAGTTAATTTTCCTCCGTTACTAAAGACAGCATTGCTACTCTTCAAACAAACTGGCCTTAGCCAGAGGGCAAGCAGAATTTTCTTTCTCTACATTCAAAATATGTAATTCCTATAATTTGTCTTTATTACAGCCGTTATTAATGAGCGTTGTTTTACTGACGTCCAGTGCAGTGATCCAAACGCCCAATGCCTGAATGGCCGCTGCACATGCCAGGTTTCATTCTTCACGAATCAAAGTTTCTGTGAGATCAGTAAGTACACAGTTAACTTCTCTATTATCGTCTATAGACCCCGGGTAAACCCTGCACGTGGATTTGTTTGCAGGGATCCGTTGTCTCCCATCAATCGATGAAAGGAGTTTGGCGTGGCTTACTACAAATGTCTACATCAAACTACCCACAGTGACTGATTGAAATTAAAATGTCTCTGCTTAAAATAATTATCGTAGAGGGATTTTTTTTTTAGTTTGCACTGTCAACAACCTTAAAACCTTTCCAGCTTTCTTATCACTTTTATGAATATATAATTGCGCAATGTATTCCTTGGTTTTGTCCATTCCAAAATTGGTCACACAATTGGTATATCATTGAGCAATTTAATGTTTTGTAGCCAAAGAGTTAACTGAATTTAAGTGAATGAGACAGTTCAGAAGCGTGGATGCCGATATGTATAAGTATGCAATAACTCCCAAGAGCGATAATACATTTCATTTTGACCCAGCCTTTCAATTTTGTCCGTAATACATATTATCGAGTTTGCTAAATTAATAGAAACGTTGAGCCAAAATGAATTAATTGCCTTTCTTCGAAGTTGTTTCTACATGCTTCGCTACGCTAAGCTCCTTAGTGTTAGTCATTATATATGTAAATCAGCATGATTGCCCTTATGTTATAATACTGATTCTGATACAGTAAATCGTTTATTGTCCTTTCTCTGTCGACTGATTGGGAGAGAAGGTCTCCCAGCTTTCCGTATATATACAGGTAAAAGCCTTTTTATCACTTAGTTACTTGACGGCAGAGGTTAGGTATGTCGCTGTTTGGAGTTTGTGAAATATCGAAGTCACAACTGCGTTAATCTCCGGCACACTTCGTGAAATATTTATACTCATCGTTTATTGGTTCATGGCAAATCCGATCTCCTCCGAAAACAAACGAGATCAATCTGGTATGTGGGCAAAAATTCATTGAAAGGAAGGGCAAAAGTATAAACAGCGTTACATTTAAACGAGATCATAGCATGACGTCACTATCTCCTAAATAATTTCTCAAATTATTCACCACATTTAATTTAAACCTCCGTCGACACACAACCGACATGGTCATAACCTAGCAAGCCAAACAACGTTGTTGCAACGGAATTTTGTTATATTATCACCAGTTATGTTGCCACAACCTTAGAATACAACCACACGGCAACGAAACAGAAACGTAATAGGTACGTTGTAATATGGTTATTGCATCATTTAACGTTTTGACAACGTTGTTATTACGTCGTACAAAACACTAACCAATTCACAACAAAGTCACAACGTATCCGATTTGTGTTATCACAACGATAAACTACAACGTTTCCTGTCACGTTTTGACAACGTTGTATCAACTGGTAC
Source organism: Mopalia vespertina (assembly GCA_030265115.1). Lineage (NCBI taxonomy): Eukaryota > Metazoa > Mollusca > Polyplacophora > Chitonida > Mopaliidae > Mopalia > Mopalia vespertina. The sequence continues at coordinate 2,872 of JAQQZZ010020110.1, read as the reverse complement.
AAACTATCAGCGAAATTTCGTTGTAGATTTACGTTGCAGTAACGTTGATTTTAGGTTAGTCTGCAACGTTACCAATGTATAGATGGTATGCAACGTTGCAGCAACGTAGTGTGTTTGCTGGGAACGAACTACCCTGCTGTCCATGCAGTGTGTTGCGTCGAATGACGGACGGTCTTTAAATGTGCGATCGTCGTTGAGAAAATATATACAAGTAGATCGTCACTGATCGTTTCACAGACCGACAGCTGTGACAGACAGAAGCAGTTTTTAAAATTATTTCAAATTAAATTATTCTTTAGTCCGCATTTTGTTCACTTTTATTTTGATTCACTTTGCACATTTATGCCTGTTCTTCTAAGAAGTTGACATTCTCGAAAGTGCGACAATATGTAGAATTGCTTCTGTCGATTGCACGCGTAAAGTTGGCGAAAGAGAGAATGATCCGATTCTGTACACTCGGAAGTCATCGAATGTCATGCGCATAGCGCACATCATCTCGGATGTCACGCGATCGTCACCATTGCGACATACATTGTTTTCAAATCAACTGATATCATAGTCTATGTTGCACAGTGAATTCACACTTCTATCTGTTTTAGGTTAAAAAAAATAATAAAAACCTAAACTAAATGTTCGTATTCTAACGCCAAATAAAATTCGATAAGTTTTATTCAAGTGTGTAAACAGTGTGCATACGCCGGTAAAAAGGCTTCCGGTGTACAAAATCCACGTGTTTGTGCATATTTATACATCTTTCATAGACCTAAATGCCGTCTTACCTTCCCCATTTTCTTTTGGCCATGTTATATGTCAGCTATCAACGGCATAACGGGATGCCCTAAATTTCCATAGGAACGTATGACCTGCACTACATTGCTTTCAATCCAGTCGTAAAATAAATCCTTCTAGGCAGCTCCCGGTCTCAACATCGGGTTCATATGTGCCTAATGGCATAAGGTCTCGGTAACAGTCATTTCTTATAAGTTTCCATCGCTTTTTCGCTTGTTTTACTGCACTTTTAGTCACATGAATCAAATTGTGATTTCAAAATATTCATGTATGCGCATGCGCATTATGACCGGGAATATGGCGAAATGTTTGAAATGGAAAACGGTTTAACTGGATATTGAGAACTCGTTCATGTGAAATGGTGACGACAAATTATCAGAAATGATTGTTACAGAGACTTTATGTTACCAAGCACCTGTGGATACGATTTTGAGGCTGGGGGCTGCCTAGGTCGATTTATTTTACGACCGGATTGAAAGCAATGCAGTGCAGGTCATACGTTCCTATGGAAATTTAGGGCATCCCGTAATGCCGTTGATACCTGACATATAACATGGCCAAAAGAAAATGGGGAAGGTATGGCGGCATTTAGGTCTACATCTTTCAAGGCCGAGTCAGCCAGAGTGTAGTGATGATATCACAACCACGAGAATCACGCGAGGCTTAGCTGATTGTATTCTGCATATTTAAATGGGTGGGCAGGGATAGTCACTGCATGTGTGTCCCGAGTGCCACACTTAACCACGAGGCCATGGGGGCGAACCTAATTATTGCCTACCACATGCCCCCGAGGCTTAAGGACCGCTTAGGCGCTCCTGTGGTTAGCGAACGCGTGCATTAATCGTTTATTTTTTTAAACCCATCACCGGATAATTATGTAGAATTTGCTTACTTCGTTAAGTCGCAAACCACAACATATAATAAATCTTGGAGAATGGCATCGATCTGTCAGTCATTAAAATTTATTATCAGCAAAAACAATCGGACAATCAATCAATCTATTCTGTCACACTATATTCCGGACGTCGTTTAGGCCACTGATAGTGGCTTAGACACACTCCTCTAGGCTGGACATATTTCCTATTTTATTCAACAATTTCCGACTTCGAACATTTCACAGGTTCACATGTTTGTCATGTCTGTCTTGGGGATACTAAAAGACAGTCAAAGATTGATCGATGATATATCAGCCCATATAAACCCATATTAAATCATTAATATAGATACTAGAATACTCATGTCTGTATCCATGGAGGCAAAAACAACAGGACAAGCAACTGAAACTACTCGAAATGAAATCTATAAGGAACAAAATACACTTCACAACCAGAAAGTACTCTTAAAAGTGGGGAAATGCTTGAAAATATATTTTTAAAAGAAGAAAGTACACAAAATCGAAAGAAAACAGTCCTTAAAATAGTAATTTTTTAATATAAATTTCATTCAGGAGATGACAGGCTTGCCTTGATGTGAAGTGACGTATCACGAAAATGGGAAAACGTTCCTAAACATTTATTTATTTTTTATTTATTTATTCATTATAACTGTTTTTACGATTAATCACATTTTTGTTATAATTCGACCTGGACGAAAAGAGTACTGCGATAAACAGAATTTATCAACAGATGTTAAAGTCAGTATAGTAAAACTAGCCAACTGTGTCTTTCATAACAAAAATAGCAGATGAATAAATTTTTTTTCAGTTCACATATGTTTAGAATGTTAAAAATGACGGATGTGTGACTACGGTCCTTTTCTTTTATGGTAGGAAATCCCGGTATAGATAACATTAAACCAAGTATCAAAATCTTATAGGTTAAGATTTATTGTACGATTCTAATATTAGCTATTGGCATAGTTTGAAAAGAGTCCATCGATTAACCCAATTGATGGGAAAATGGGACTGCATAGGGACATCCGTTTGTGTGAGTCTCCAGATATTAAGTTAATATGTTTATGTCTTTTGAAAATATTATTGGGAAGGGAGGGAAGGGCGGGGTTGTCAGCTGAGGTGAAGTTTAATCTGGCGAATAATGTACCAATGTAAGAAAGAAAAAAACTATAGGTGCAGTGGGGGGGGGGG
>JAQQZZ010020099.1:0-11173 GCA_030265115.1 Mopalia vespertina | reverse complement strand
CCCACATTAACCATAAAACATGATCAAACGTATTTGTAAGGAAACTCAATCCCACATTAACCATAAAACATGATCAAACGTATTTGTAAGGAAACTCAATCCCACATTAACCATAAAACATGATCAAACGTATTTGTAAGGAAACTCAATCCCACATTAACCATAAAACATGATCAAACGTATTTGTAAGGAAACTCAATCCCACATTAACCATAAAACATGATCAACCCATATCTAGTTTTTTTATTTATATTTTTTATTAAAATTAAATCATCCCACACTGTTCGCAAAACGATGAAGATAATTGCTGAACAATTCGCTAAGGTTTTTTAACGTGGTGTTATTTTACATAATTGGTTAATTTTCTTTTAATCTTTATATTTTTAATAATCTTCACTTTACAAGCAGGCGAAATGTTGTTAGGTTTTATATTTATTACATCGACTTTGCATGTATATTGTTAAGATTTTACTTCTACATTTAAAGTGATGATGTTACTCGTGTTGCTCTTACAGGCGGTTTGGATTTTACACCTATAATGTTGACTTTGCATTTAAGGCCTACACAGAGTGTACTGTAACTAAAAATGACCAGTCGAACGCCCCTCATTCCGTGGCAGTCCCGGTTGATCACTATTTTGAAATAAGTTGTCATATATAAGAAATAATCACATATAGTCGCGGAATACAATTACCAATGTTATTCAATATTTTCATGAATTTCAATTGTCTCCGCATTAAAATTACACGTTAACTATTGTCGATGCTGCTATATTTGAACACTGCTAAATGCTGAGGAAATGAACTGGTTATCTAGATTAGTTGAAGAGGTCAACATCTCATGTACCTGCTTCCTTTGACAACTGTTACTAATTAGAAAAGAAAAAACCCTTCATGTTCTTCACTATTGTTTATCATGTCTATTATTGGGCTGTCAAATAGTGTCATTGTGCGGATTGTGCTATATTATCTTATCAAACATTTACAATTGTAAGGTGCTTGTCTCATCTGATATATATATATGTATATAGCAATGCAGCAACTCACTCTCTGTGGTGCACTGGGGCTGTCTTTTACTTTTTGTAGCGCTGTTTTTATAGTTTAATCTCTTCATCATGACATGCTTCATGGCAGAAAAGCATCATTGTTATATAAGCAATAAAATTAACGGCGAAATAATACGCCTGCTGATTTTATCTTAGATTATATCTCTGTAAGTTTGTTCTTATTCGATCGTCACTGAAATGAGAGATATTAACACTAATATAAGTACGTGCACTAGAAAAGGTAATTTAGTTACATGCTGATGTCCTGCCCACTAACACCACCCATTGCATTGCAGGTAGGGATGGTATCTGATGAAAGAAATGAGAACATATTTTAGGAAACGCGCACATGCTACAAAATAGCTGATAAGTGCTTCTTATATTATATTCGAATAGTGTGATTAAACAGCCACGTTCTTTAAGTAAACGATCAATTGATAGGATTCAACCGCTACGTTCTTCAAGTAAACAGTTGTTCAGTGTGTTTACGCAGCCTTTTCTTCCTGTAAACGGTTGTGTATAGTGGCCACGTTCTGTCAGTAAATGGTAATTTATAGTGTCTATACACCGCCGCATTCTTCAAGTAAACGGTCGTGTAGTGTCTTAACGCAGCCTCTTCTTCCTGTAAACGGGTGTGTATAGTGTCTATACGCAACCTCGTTCTTCAAGTAAAGGGTCGTATAGTGTCTTAACACTGCCTCTTCTTCTTGTAAAAGAGTGTGTATATAGTGTTTATACGCCGCCACGTTCTTCGAGAAAACGGTCGTGTAATGTCTTAACGCAGCCTCTTCATCCTGTAAACGGGTGTGTATAGTGTCTATACACCGCCAAGTTATCCGAGTAAACGGTCGTGTAATGTCTTAATGCAGCTTCTTCTTCCTGTAAACGGGTGTATATAGTGTCTATACATCACCACGTTTTCCGTGTAAACGGTCGTGTAGTGTCTTAACGCAGCCTCTTCTTAAATTCCTGTAAACGGGTGAGTATAGTGTCTATACACCGCCAAATTCTCCGAGTAGACGGTCGTGTAGTGTCTTAACGCAGCCTCTTCTTCCTGTAAACGGGTGTGTATAGTGTCTATACACCGCCAAGTTCTCCGAGTAAACGGTCGTGTAATGTCTTAACGCAGCCTCTTCTTCCTGTAAACGGGTGTGTATAGTGTCTATACACCGCCACGTTCTTCGTGTAAACGGTCGTGTAGTGTCTTAACGCAGCCTCTTCTTCCTGTAAACGGGTGAGTATAGTGTTTATACACCGCCACGTTCTCCGAGTAAACGGTCGTGTGATGTCTTAACGCAGCCTCTTCTTCCTGTAAACGGGTGAGTATAGTGTCTATACACCGCCAAGTTCTCCGAGTAAACGGTCGTGTAGTGTCTTAACGCAGCCTCTTCTTCCTGTAAACGGGTGTGTATAGTGTCTATACACCACCACGTTCTTCAAGTAAACTGTCGTGTAATGTCTTAACGCAGGCTCTTCTTCCTGTAAACGGGTGTGTATAGTGTCTATACACCGCCACGTTCTTCAAGTAAACGGTCGTGTAGTGTCTTAATGAAGCCCCTTCTTCATCCTGTAAACGGGTGTGTATAGTGTCTATAGACCGCCAGGTTCTTCCAGTAAACGGTCGTGTAGTGTCTTAACGCATCCTTGTTCCTGTAAACGGGTGTGAATGGTGTCAGACACCATGGAACAAAGTACATTTTCTCCTGAACATATTAATCCCTCTCCTAAAGCTGCACCATGCAAACAGGAGAAGTGGTAGTAAAAAAAACGTCAATCGGCTATAAATCCAGTCAAAAATGTACTTGTTGTGGAAAAGCAGAAAACAAGAGGAAAAAACATCAAGATGTAGATGTAGTTGTCACAGACAGTTACAATAAAGATTCAAATCAAATTTAAACTTTCAACTTGTCTATCAAAATATTTTTTGATGTATGTGAATTCGTGTGCTTCAATTGCCCCTTATCACTGGTACAATTGCCCCTTACCGCGGGGCAGTTGTAACACTTGACTTCCTGTTTTTATTTGTGACTGGCTTAAAACCAACTCGCTTAATTAAATTCAAACCAAGGGTTACAACTGGCCCCGGTCTCTTCTATAGTGTCTTAGCACCGCCACGTACTACAAGGAAACGGTCGTGCAGTATGTTTACACCGCCACGTACTACAAGGAAACGGTCGTGCAGTATGTTTACTCCGCCCCGTTTATCAAGTAAACGGTCGTGTAAAGTCTGTCTTCAACCCACGTTTTCCCTTTCAACGTGTAGGCTAATGTGTTTACACCGCCGCGTTTTTCAAGTAGTGTGTTTACACCCCACGTTCGTCAAGTAAACGACCGTGTAGTGTGTTTATATCGCCACGTTTTTCAAGTAAGCGGTCGTGTAGTGGCTTTACACCGCCCTAGTTACCCATGATCTGAATTTTAAATTAAAACTGTGCTAAAATTAAAATGCATGTGTATTGTGTTTCTTGAATTGCGCTGTATACGAAAGTCAATATTAAAAAATATGTGATTGTGCCAAGATCTTTACAAGAGGCGCTTCCGGGAAATGTAAGCATATTATACAATAAGTCGGGAGATTGACTTTTGTCATTCTTCTCGCCTACTCGGCTGGTTCTGTCAAATATCCCTGGTCTCAGCTTTGCTATAATCTACAGTCCAACAAGCATGTTACTTTCGTATTAAAAAGTCGGTCGGTTGTATGTATGTAACAATATATCGCCTTTTTTCTAACACATTCGTAGATTAAGTTTGGTTTAGGGGATTGGTGAGCTGTCGCCTAGAATGATGTATCTGTGTGTTAAGAGGAGTTTGAGGTGCCCAGACAAGGTGCGTCAAACACGCAGCTCATCGCCGCTCAAAATAACCCATTGTTATGTAGCAGTCCCCTTCTTATCGTACATCATTGTTTTTTTCTAGTCCCTCAAATTATTTAAAATGGGTTAATGTAAGATGAGTTTCATATAGCCGTCTATTCAGAGATTGAAAAGACTTTGCTCAAGTAATAAACTTTACATAGATAAAGCAGGGTGATATTTCTAACTCATCGTCTTACACAAACAACTTTACTATTCTAGGCTGTAAAACGGAGATGATAAAATAACAGAGCGTTGGCGACTGTGTCCAAAAAGGACAGAAGATAACCACTGTTTGGTTGCAGGAAAACAAGGAGTACGGGGGACACTTGTTCTGTAAGATAAACTCAATAAAAACTTATCATTCACATTTACATACATTTCAAACTCTTTAATTCCTGACAATACATAGACATACCTTACTTCTCAGCCATTCTAACAGTGTCAGTTACTCTTTGTTCTGTTCACTAAGGACATATGAGTTACAACTGTCAAGTCATCGTTGACGAAATGCCCTAGAGCACGAAGTTAGACAGGGATGCAACAAAATGTAGATGAATGATTTTTTGTGTCTTTTAGACAGTGAATATTTACAGTATTTGTGTTATTCTTTGGGATACTTCTTTTTTAATTCGAACGAACAGTACCCGCCCTGGAATAGAACCCACCACCCTCAGAATTACAGACCGAATCACCAGCAGTAACTGCCGGTCACCTAGACCACGGCCTTCATTGACTGGCAGTTACTGCTGGTGATTCGGTGACTACCTCTATGTTCTATTCTCAGACCGATTTCAATCTGCAACATTTTCTGAACTATAGAATCTTTTCAAACTAAGAAAGTGTTATCCCAAAATAACAAAAATACTGAAAAAAACAGATGTTATATCTGATGGTATTCAGTTTACCCCAGAGGTATTAATTACAATCACTCTCAACAATGGTATGAATATCTCTCTCCTTCATAATACAGTCAACTTGACCCAACAGTTAGGTTTTATGGTATTTTGTATATTACATGAGGAATTTTAAAAGATATTTGTTGAAGAATGTCAAAACAATGTCATTTTAGCTGAATGTTACGCCATGGATATTGTCAACTACGTCAGTAAAAACATTCCCTGTTTACAGAGCGTGAGCTGATATATATCAGAACACCCCACGCCTTTAAAATGAAAAATTCATGTTTGTCTAGCATGTACCCTCCAAAAACTCACACTCTCTCTGCAGTCAGATTCATTCCACCCAATCACACATAATTTTTGCAAGTAGACGTATCTGTGATGGGGATTGCCATCGATTGATTGATTGACTGATTCTTTATTCACTGAATGTAAGTATGATCACAAGCAAGATAATTCGGCAGGAATAAAACCTAAAGTGGACTATCCCAAATGTAACAAAATTATTATTAAATAATAATGAAAACCTAATTTTTACTACATAAGAAACGTACAGGTTTTTTTAATAAAGTAATACAATAGACAAATATAAAATATAATACAAATGATCTTCCATATTTGCATTAGACGTCCGCATAAATTGTTTTAATTTCTAGGCGCTCGAAAAATGGATAAGTTAAATACGAAGTCCACACGAGACAGACCAATATATGTTTGTACAATGGCATAAGAGTTTTGTCACTTCAGAGACACGTGCATGTATATAATTTAAAATTAAGGCACAATTCTAGGTCCTTTAACTATTAAGAAATTGTAAGATATTTTTGAAACATAATACGGTCGAAGTAAATTGTCCTCAGTTCATGACTATAATACTCTCTAAGAGTTCATGACTATAATACTCGCCAATAGTTCATGACTATAATACTCGTCAAGAGTATTATATTCGTGAACTGAGGACAATTTTGTCAAAAACAAAAAACATAGAAAATCTCTTGAAAGAATTGGATTGTTATATTAAAAACAAGCTATGTATGAAACTTAACATTAGGTAATCATTTAGAACAGTAAAAGGCAAGATGTCATGTGCCTTAAATATTGATATTTTCTACGAAGAACCAATATACGAGCTATACGTGTTTGTAATAAAACAATTGGTTTGAGGTGAGTCGAATACGTCTTTTATACTGTTTATCATCTCTATATTTCGGGAGAGTTTTGAATGAAGGTACCTTAGGGCTATATATGGGTTTCCTAGTTAAGCTTCGCATTCAAATGGATTCCAAGAAATTTAAATGTTTCTTCAATATTTTTTTTTTACCTTTAAGCGATTTACGGTTTGGTTTTAATATAATTTTTGCTGGATAAAATAGAATGTGCTTTGTCTTCTCCAGATTTAATGTTACTTTGTTCACCAAAAAATTGACCAATCATATAATTTGTGCAATTCATGATTCATAGTATTAATTAAATTGACAAACACAGGTGTCATCAGCAAATAACACAAAATGTAAGATTGAGGCAACCGAAGGTAAATCTCTAATATACAATAAAAATAGCAATGGCCCAAGTACAGAGCCCTGGGACAGACTTCTGGACCGGAAGTGACGCTGGTGGTGTAGTCTTAAAGTAAACATGTTGATGTTTGTTGGATAGGTAACTCTCAACCCGTTTGTAATTAATACCTCGTATACCATAATAGTTTAATTTTTCAAGTTATATGCGATGATCGACGGTGTCAAATGCCTAGGAGAGATCTAAGAAAACTGGCTACATAATTTTGAATCATTGAAAGCAATTAAATTTTGATAAAGATTAAGAACAGCCAAAGTCGTAGAGTGGCCGGGTCGGAAGCCATACTGACTAGATTCGAGTATAGCTTGATCTTCTAAGAAAGTAAAAAATCTTTTTGAGACGATTCTTTCTAAAGCTTTACTCATAGCAGGTACTGAAATTGAACGATAATTTGAATATCATTTTTGTATAATAAAGAGCTTGGCAGGGTAGATGTTTTCGATCTACCAGTCAAATCGTTGATAGTCTTCCAAGTTTCATTTATGTTATTGTTGTATTTTATAAATTGTTGTTCGAAATAACTACACCTGGTATGTTTTAATATTTAGTTTGTTTCTGTATCGGAGTTTAGTGATTGTGGGGAATATATAATGCGATTGCATGAGCTCATAGAAAAGTTTACTGGGACTATGACCATTTGTCTTTAGCAGATCGATATTGAGATCTCCAGTTATTATATAATTAGTGCGTTCAAGCGTTATGTTATTTATAATTTCTGATGTATGAGAGTTGAATGAGTCCAGTTTTTGTCTGGGGGGTTACATACTCGACCAATCAGGATAGAGGTTTGTATCAGGGTGTTTGACAAATAAACGCTCACAGTCTCCGTTGTTACATGTAAGATATTCTCGAATTTTACCATTTTCCACTTCATCACTTACATATAAAGATACACCCCCACCTCGTTGTACCGGTCCAGATAAATGAACAGCTTTGTAGCCAGGTATTGTGTGCATTTGTTCAGTTGCTTTATCCAGCCACGTTTCTGAGATACCGATAACTGTAAAATTATAATGGAGATAATCTAACAGTTGTAATATCTCAAGTAGTGACTTTTAAAACTATAAGCATTGGTGTGAAATGGTGAACAAAAAAAGAATTTAATGCGGTTTTCTCGATATAGGTACTAAACGTTTGTTGAAAATAGCAAAGAGATTGATGAGAGGCTATATCTGTCCAGTGAGAAATTTCCCCATCTGTTTTTTCAGTTATATACTTGCTATTGTTATCAATGTTTAGTTCAATTGGATTTAAGCACATTCCAAACCGAAAAAAACATTTGAAATGATTATGAGACAACAATTCCACACCAAACCGATAAAATATTCTAGATTATTATGAGATAACAGTTCCATACTAAACCGTAAAAACTGTTTAGATGATTATAAGAGAACAATTTAATACCAAACCGTTAAAACGTTTTGACTATGATTGAGCAATCCCACCCCAAACGGTAAAAACATTCCAGATGATTATAAGACAACAATTCCATACCAAACAGTTAACAAATTTCTATAAAATCAGGAGAGAGAAAAATTATGTATACTTATTTATTATTTGGTGGAAGACATTAAGCAGATTTTTTTCATATACCGGTTAATAAAGTAGCCATCATATGAGTTGGGTGTGTTGACCTATAGAGGGAGTATTCCAGTACTGGCTCACTTCTTTCCCTTGAGTTGTCAATGCTCATACAATGTATCAGGTCCCCAAATAACACTTTGACACAAACCTATCCCTGATACTTGCAAAAAGACGAAAGTGATGAAAAAATACCTGATTCTTCCTTTCCTCTATTATAGTGTAAATAAGCTAGGACGGGCAAAAACGACCGAGCGTTTACAGGTATGCTATGACGGCAGCCATAGACTTATTAAATATACTACTTATTGAGTCTCCAAATAGGGTTATTATTATTTTATTATAGTTATTAAACTGAATTATTGAATCGATTTAAATTATTTTATATCCTCAATAGATACACAACGTTAACTTATTACTTTGATTTGTCGTCGCTGTGAAGTAAAGGCTATTTAAATCGTTTTATTTCCATCCAGGCTTGATTAAGACTGAATAACATAAAAAAAAACAAGGGGCTTCTTAATTATATACCAACCAATCTGACTTACTAATTGGTACATGGTTGGCATAAGTATATCGACTAATACTAATGCAATAGTCTGGAGTATGATACCATTGTAGAGATAGTTAGCAGACATATGGAAATGTATTAAACCAAATAAGATGAAACGGATGGAAGAAGGAAATATTTGTTGGTTGTCATGTAGGTATGTGTCAGATGAATTCACATCACACAATGGACCCATTAAGACGATAAGGCCACAGAAGTGTCACTTGACATATGAACATGCATCACTATCCGGTACATCTTATTACCATTAACATGACAAAAGTCAAGGGTACATTTGGACTCCCCCGCTTCTTAGCCTCAGTTAACTAGTTCAAAAACACTCCTACTCTTTCCCATTCTCAATGGCATTCATATTTAAAAGCTCGGAATGTTAGTTGTGTACACAGGTATAAGCACAATGACAATACGATTAAGGAGAAATGTGATCGACCTGTGGGTATTGTACAGTAAACAGATCCCTTCACTTTTACACCAAGATCTCTCCGAGTCCATAATAACATACACACTTTAACATATATTGCAGAGTGAAATATGAATATATATATTGATTTAAAAATTTCTGAAAAATTAGGATTTCATAGTTTTATTTGTTAGTGTATTTGAAGTAATTTGCATACTGACGAGCGTAACTATCCTAGGTAGAAGTCTCCACATAGATCTTTTTTTCGTTAACTTTCATTCTGACAACCTTAGAATTTATCCTTATCTACATTACCAGTTGTTAGAACCACTGAAATCGCGTTGACATTTAGAATCACTAATTGGTATGTCAGGGCGCGGTGTTGTTCTACTGATGAAGGATGGTGCTTGAATCTCTCTGTAAATATCAGTCAGTTGGAGGCTCCGTTGGGTTAGAGTCTGGCCACCAGACACCTGATAGACTAAACTACGAACAATGCACTTAGCTAAGCTAACCTTTACAGGTGAGCTTACAAAGGTAAAGTAGATACAGACTGGGAGTGACAAGATTGCTCGGACATTCTACACAGTTACGCAACATACTTAAAGCGACTGTAAGACAAGCTCCATCCCCAAGCTTTAGACACCCAGTACATTGGTATGCCTAATCATAAAAAAAGACACCGGGCTTTCCAATTAAAGGTATGACAAGGTTTCAGCCTATATAGCTGTTAAAAACAATCTGAGAATTAAAACCATAGGTATAGTTAGCATCAATTGTAAGGAAAAAGGACAACATCCCTAATGTCATCGAAAAGGATTGCATTGCTACTAGACTTTTGAAAAAGGAAAGTTATTAAAATAAATCCAGACGTCTTTATTACTGTAACCTGTACATTTCCGTTGTTTTCTAGAATAGTCCATGGACACTTCTTCCTAAAATATCGTGTTTCAAAGTATATTTTTTTTATATATATAACACGAAACACAACTAAACGAGAGAACAACGATATTTAGTCTGCAGAGGAGGTAGAAAAAAATTCCCCGAGCAAACATTGTCTCCCCACAAATTCAATAGAACCGTGTACATCGTTGAGGACTGACCCATGCTTCTATCCTTACAAACAAGGAGGTCCATTTCAGTCACAATGCCGTTCATTTCTGATATTAAATTGTATATGTAAGCACCTTTGTGAAACAGATTTTGTGTTGTGGCTCTATAAGGTGGTCATCATCTTTTGTGTCGTGGCACTGTGAGACGGTCAAGAGATTTTGTGTCCTGGCTCTATAAGGTGGTCAACAGATTTCGTTTACTGGCTCTGTAAGGCTGTCAGCAGATTTTGTGCCGTGACTGTAAGGCGGTCACCAGATTTTGTGTCTTGGCTCTGTAGGATGGTCACCAGATTTTGTGTCTTGGCTCTGTATGGCGGTCACCAGATTTTGTGTCTTGGATCTGTAGGGTGGTCACCAGATGTTGTGTCTTGGATCTGTAGAGTGGTCAGCAGATTTTGTGTCTTGGATCTGTAGGGTGGTCAGCAGATTTTGTGTCTTGGCTCTGTAGGGCGGTCACCAGATTTTGTGTATTGGATCTGTAGGGTAGTCAGCAGATTTTGTGTCTTGGATCTGTAGGGTGGTCAGCAGATTTTGTGTCTTGGATCTGTAGGGTGGTCAGCAGATTTTGTGTCTTGGATCTGTAGGGCGGTCACCAGATTTTGTGTCTTGGATCTGTAGGGTGGTCACCAGATTTTGTGTCTTGGATCTGTAGAGTGGTCAGCAGATTTTGTTCTTGGATCTGTAGGGTGGTCAGCAGATTTTGTGTCTTGGCTCTGTAGGGCGGTCACCAGATTTTGTGTCTTGGTTCTGTAGGGTCGTCAGCAGATTTTGTGTCTTGGATCTGTAGGGTGGTCAGCAGATTTTGTGTCTTGGCTCGGTAAGGTGGTCACCAGATTTTGTGCAGTGACTCTGTAAGGCGGTAAACAAATTTTGTGTCCTGGCTCGGGCGGCCAGAAAATTTGGTGCCGTGGTTCTGTATGGTGGTCAGCAGATTTTTGTGTCGTGACTCCGAAGGTGGTCAACACATTCTATGTCAGGTGGTCAGCAGATTTTGTATCTTGGCTATGTAAGGCGGTAAGCAGATTTCGTGTCGTGGATCTGTGGGGCAGTCATCATAGACTCAGTCAAAAAAGAAACTTCACACTCGTTTGGATGTCGATAAGTTGAACATACAAGAAAAGTGGTTTTAAATAAT
>JAQQZZ010020088.1:0-11173 GCA_030265115.1 Mopalia vespertina | reverse complement strand
CAACATTAGATCGTTTTTTGGACCCAAATGCACTTTTTCCGAGTTATAATAATACTTTCTATGGAATTAAAGGTAGTCGTTTATATGTACTTAAGTATTTTAATTTTTGGAAGCAGCTGTAAAATGAAAATATTAAAGAGTGAAATCAAGTAATTTTCGATCAACACACTGTCTTCTTCGCGTGTAAACCGGTATAGCATCTCGCCAGTTCCCGCGCTCCCGAGAGAGTTCGTGATTTCATCGGTAACTCAAGGTTAAATCTTGCTGTTACATAGCCCTGTATATTGTAATCCCAGATAGCACTTGTGACTGCAAAATTCGCAGGGAGAGTTTTACGCGGCTTGCGCACTGTTTTCTGCTGATATGAGAGTTTAAAGTAACGATGAGAAAGTTACAAATCTTTGCCGATACTTGTTTAACCAGTTTGCAGGAGGTGCTCACAAATAAAATAAGAAAAAGAAGTTCAAATGCTTTTAACCCTAGATGTGAACAATATAGTGATTAAGTAGTTAAATGAAAAGCTGTCTGTCAAATGTTAATTGTATATGTTTACAAAAGTTGCGGCAGATGGATGACCGGTAACAAGAACATTTCGTTGTATATTTTTTAAATTTTCTTCAAACATTGTTAAATGGTAGAGAGTAAGAATTGCCACACCACACCTGATGAACTTTACAAGCAGGGCCATGATTGTCAAGCTGTAATGGAACAATATACTGCATGGTGAACGGTAGCTGTGAATTATACATAAACACGTGACTATCAACCAGACTCCATCTATACAGTAAAACTTTTTTCTTAGATATTGTGCTGCAACGTGTTAAAGTGTAAAACTAAGACATTGAAAATAAATACAGCAGCCCTGATTGAGTCTAACATATTAAAAACCAAATGCATATCATAGATACATTAGTGTAAATAACAATTAAAAAACATTTCTGTAGGTAAAATTGCGCCAAGGTAAAACATCATCAACGTCAAACAAGAAAGTCGTTATCAAAATACAATAGATGTCAGTACATTGTTAATCTCAATTTTACCAAGAAAATTTTACAATGTAGATAATCTATAATTCCATTATTGCCATAGGCCTATAACACAATGATTCTCTTCATCATATTTTATTACAAAACGTACGCTTGTGACAAAATTATTACAGAGAAAAGCGCAGACAAAAATGACAATAACATTAAATATTTACATTAGAAAACAATAAAATAATATACATAAGTGTGATTAATCGTCACAACTGCTATTTCTATTGTATCAATAATTGTTTAAACTGACAATGCAAAGAGAAATTTGTTAATTTTTAAACTGTATGCATAATTGTATACATTTGTTCGTACTTCCTAGGGAAATGTATTTTAAGACCAATAAAGATTAACGAACAAATGTTTTAATTCTACCGTGTAGGGTTTTTTTTCTCTCCATTATATCCTTTCCTTAAGAGTCGTAATTCTTTTTTTCAGTTAAAGGAACAGTCAGGGTCTGTGTATAAGTTGAATTGCAATGAAAGTATGCTACTATACCCGGGGTGTCAATTACAAACATTGAAAAATGACAAAATAGAACAATGCTCCGATTGCGACAACAGCTAGTGGGGAAGCAGGCAGAAGCATTCCAAGTAGAACGTGCCATCGAGGTATCACGTGGAGCAGAATCTCGGAGTTACCCTTATGACCAGGGTGACAGGGGAAGTCATCCTTTGTATGTCCAAGAGCCTGGACTGCTTCAAGGACTGTTATCTTGTTGAGAAGCTCACTTGACGTACATTCCCGCGCAAAACACTGTTTAAAAAAAAATGCATCAGCTGTTAAACTAATGACTGGTAATTAGTGCAGTGTAAACCAAGTCAGACAAATATAGATTCAAAGGAACACAAACGCGACGATGATGGAGTTAAGTAGAAAATTATTTGGCAAACGATAATGGAATTATTTTGAAAGCAGTTGAACTATATACTTGATACCCAACAGATGAGTTTATTACATTTATGAATTTCTTATAGATCACTATACATTATTACGATAGTTAAAATCATGTAAATCCCACACAAAAACAACAACATATTTACCTATATTTACGTCCAAATTCAAACGTAAAACTTAAATTGATTGATAATACAAGACATTTGAACTTTTCGTTCACAAATATGGAAAGGCAGAAAAACAGATCATGGAATCAGCATAAATGTCATTCGGTTTCGAAGGTGCATGAATCACATCTATACACATGGACAAAAGAATGGAATTAAAATTGTAATTATTAGCAACCGCAAAATTTGTTGTTTATTATCTTTTCTAGTTTTATACCCTTTTAATTTATCACAAGCGATGAACCAATAACCTTGACTCGATCTTATTTTGCCAATGTGTATTGTTATAGGAGACATTTTCTCGTTAAAACTGTTTGTTGCGATTTTAATACATATATATTTTTAGAAATATATACAAAATATAACACAATTTGAATGTCATCAATCAGACATGTGATAATTTTAAATCTGGCGAGATATAAGCAGAGCGTCGCTATTCTAAACGTGACGTACAATAGAAGGACGTTATTTTGCATCAATCCGTGAAGTGCTTTGTTATAGTTTATAACTGGATATATATTTCCTGGCACTCACCTCCAAGGTGTCTATAACGGATACGGATATATTCGACATGGGGCTGCTCCAGACTACTTCTATAGTTCAGTCCTCAGCTGTCCAGAACCTCTCCTCTAGAATTCAGATCATTTCCCCTCATATATAACGACGTTCTTACTAAATAATTAATATAAATAACTTCAAATATGTGGAAAAACAATTCAAGACAAGTT
This sequence comes from Mopalia vespertina, assembly GCA_030265115.1. Taxonomy (NCBI): domain Eukaryota; kingdom Metazoa; phylum Mollusca; class Polyplacophora; order Chitonida; family Mopaliidae; genus Mopalia; species Mopalia vespertina. The sequence goes on along the minus strand of JAQQZZ010020088.1, from coordinate 8,347 downwards.
TTAAAAATTAAACGAATGTAGAGTAAACTTTTATTTAACAAATATTTGCCTTCGGTTGAATAAAAAGGCGATTGGAACGCTTTTGTATAGGCTCCAAAGTCTGTTTTCTACATTTAATAAAACTTGGAAAAGTAATGGTGCACTCTTTTGTTCAAATATAATTTGAATATAATCGCTATATTTCAATGACATAAAATATCAGAAAAATCTAACTTTTTTTTGTTTCCCATCTAACAGCGGCAACTTTTGGCGTCAGGGCAAGTAACACTGTACGCAAACAAACATCATGTCAAACCATTTTTCTTATTATATGACTTGCGGAGAATCCCATTTCATCTCTCTAGCTTCTCTGTTCCTTTCTCCGTCACTAGGTTGTGTAATTGAGGCCGGTTTATTCCTTCAATGGATGATATCCAAAGATGTCTTCCTGAACAAATCTCAGAAGCGCCATTCTCACTTGTTCAATACTACGTAACATTAGCTGACGTCACAACTCCCGGCTGTTTTCGACGAGTTTTGACGATGCTGCGTTATCAACAAATTTAAATTGAGCATCATCTTCGCTGGAAAACACTTACGAAATCTTACGTACGAAATGGTACGTTTATAAAAATAATTTGGAAAACAGTATTGAAATATTAATTTTTGTCTAGAGCTAATATTCTGTGGGACAAAAGTCTTCTCCCTTGATCTCACCCACTGTCATTACAATGTTCATATAAACCACATCGAAACGGCCAATAACTCTGTAGATAAGAGCCAGTAAACTTGAAGTTTCCGATAGTTTAATGTCGTTGGAATATCGCGATTAAGATATGTTTCAAACATTGTTTTTGTCATCCAAAAACTGGTTTATTCAGAAATTTTTTATCAAACTTAGAACACTATATTTGATGTGGTGTTCGATATTATTTTACCCCTGAAATCGTGTGACATGAAAAATAGCATAGGGTTTTCGAGTTTAAAACACTCGCAAATTGGATCAAGCAAAACATCGCGAATTTCTTTAACATGATAATAAGATCTCGCAACTCTAATTTGCAAAGTTGTAAAGTGTCATGACCTTAAAATTGCAGAATGGTAAAACCTAAGGTTGTATAGTTATGAAATGTAAGGAGGCTCAATTCGCAAGGCGAAAAATGTCACAAGGCTTAATTTACACGATGCTTATATGTCGTGATGGCCAATTTGAAAAGTATTAAATTGCCATCACAGTCGATTAGCAATGTGGTCTAATATCATGAGGTCAATATAACGAGGTTCTATTTGCCGAGTGGAACTAACACCGTAAAATGCGGTTTAATGAAAGAGTACTTACTTCAATATCCTTCAGAACTGGGAAGTCGTATGCAGATTGATAAACTGATGCGTTAACCACTAATACACCAGAGGCTCTATCTATGTAATTGGCAAACACCTGTACACATGGGTATTCGGAGTAACACTCATCCTCATCAACGCTGCAGTCACACACTACAGGTCCTCCTATTTCCACGCGCTCCAAGCTACAAGAGATAGCCTCCTGGGAGAACTGGCTAGTTTTTTGATACGGTAAAGCCACCTTGAAGCCGACAACGAACAGAGCAACAGTGCAAGTGATTAAAACAAGGATAGCACTAAAGAACATGCATTTTCCACACGACCAGTCTCCCATTTTTTCCTATAATGTGACAATTCCGTTAGAAGACTATAGTTTGAGTCGTTAGCGAGGTCAGTTAAAACATTCCTTTTGCTGGAACAACAAAATCAGAGTAGAACGTCGGTCAGAAAGCCAGTAGACATCGCATGATGCAATATGTACCCAACATGTGTAGGTTTAAAAGTTCTTGTTCAGAAGTTACAAGTGATTAAAAACCGGTTATGTGCTCTCCCTTCCAGACTGGTACATGTAAGCAAGTGCAGATTTTCAGGTACAGTTTACCAAGCTAGAGTCGGCAATTGGTGACTTTAAATATACCTGTTTGTCCCAGTTTACTATCCACTACCGTACACCGTGTAAAGTAACTGCGTGGTATAACGTCATTCCACATGAATCCCGACTGCCCAGTTGTGTTATTGACTATATACCGGTCAACATGTACACAACTTGGCGACAGTTCAAAATAACATACATAATCTGGCCGGGGCCATGTGAGTTTTATTCAGTGGGTCTATAATTGGATATTAAGTATGAGTTAATAAAATAAGTCCTTGTGTATTGTGTCAATCCAATAGTTCGCGGGGTGAGTTTTTCACGGCTTGCGTAGGCCTACTGGTTTCTGCTTATACGAGCGTTTAGACTTGTAAAGTTACGACATGAAAGTGATAAATCTTGGCCAATACTGATTTAATCAGTTTGCAGGAGGTCGACCTGTACAGAAGTGTTGTATATTTTCTACGTATGCTCTCGCTGGTACTCACTTGAGGTTTTCGGTGGTAAATCTGGTAAATATCTGATTTGATATCATATTTCTAGTTCCCATGTTGAGCGGGTCTTCCATTCCGTATTCCCGTGCGAAAATATGTAGGAAGAGAGTGAGGTGGAGACCGTTTAGTCTCTCCCGTCTGATCAGCCTGAAAGATGGACACCTATAGGAATTCATTATCCAATACCAAAGTATATATAGTCGGATGCCTCACGGACAAGTGTTTAACTATGTTATCAGTAATAGGACAATGAAGCCAGATGTTCTCTGTATACAGGAAACATTTCTAATGCCCCATTTACATTCTGTTATACCACGGTAAAGGGTGCTAGACAATAACAGATACGGTAACAGAGGCGGCCTGGCTATTTTTACCAGACAGGGTTTGGCTTTAGTAGAATTACCCTAGCTTAGTTTCGTGGCTCTATTAATTCGTATAACTAACGTATTAGAGCTACTTCGCCATGTTATGATTTCTCAGTCGGGATTTGATCACCTCTACACTAACAAGTTAACCATTTCGGTCGGCTGGTCGAGAATTTCTTGTTGTTAATTAATCTGTGTAAATAATAAATCCAATAAATTTAAGCTCCGTGTGCCCATTGTGGAGGCAGATATCCAAAGTTATATTCGATATGATTTCGCTTCTCGATCACGATGGTCCTTCCATGTTTAAAGCCTTGCTGGCCCCCCATTCCAAAATATAATCGATTCGACTGCCTACGTTTGTTTTGTTTGAAATTGTGGTTTTAGGGCCGCTTCCCTGGTATGGATTTCGCGGCCCTTCAAATCACATAATTTTATTATTATATTTTTTTATATCAGTTACACTCTTTTTTTTTGCTCATAGCCATATTAAATACATAAAATTTCCTACGTCGAGACATTATTTGTCTTTATAGTCTCGTCCACTATATAAACTATCGCAAGAATACGATTGGCTGGACCCGTTCTACAATATAATTATATTCATCAATATAGCTCTACAAACGATAAATGTGTATTCTACCTAATCACTTGGCTGATTGCATTCACTAGTTATGACACCTGCTCACCCACCCGCTGTGTGATTACTCACCCAGGTATGCGACTGGGTGGCACGATCGAATGAAGACTTTTTTCTTTGAAAAAAATGCAATTATTGTGATAAAATGAAACATTTCGACGTTTATCGAGAGTTATTTAAATAAATGATGCAATTTGTGACAGCAAAACATTAATGGCCTATTTCTGGCACTTCAGTTTTAAGCAGACCCTTCATATTCCATGACGCATTACTAGTAAACTATTTATGTTAGAAACTTCAAATCTGTTCCGTGGAAAAGGGCACAATGCGGTATAGTTAATGGTGCCTCATTGTTTAGAACTTCGTCCTGAATATTTTATTAATGTTTTCTACATTTGTATTTGACATTTTATAAGACTTTCTAAGGTGGGATAGACAAAAAAACCTCTGTGATCGATCTAATCAAAATTTAAAAAAATGAGGTACCGTTTACCTGTTCAAGGACTATTTTATTAGGTCAACTTATTTATTGAGTCTCACCGTTATTGCACGTCGAGAAATAAACTATGACAAATGCAGTCTGTTTTTTTCTGTTGACATTTACTCATTTTGCAATATTTTTAGAAATAATTATTGGATTTTGCCACATTCACATATTTGTAATACTGAGTATGCAATCTTTCCATAAACATTATACATACCTATATTCTTCTGCATAATAGACTTATTCCAACAGGTAGTCCACCATTGTAAACAGCAAACGAAATCTTGTCGATGCGGGACTTTGACATTGGATATCTGTCTCCACAATGGGCACATGGCACTAAAATTAATAGGATGTATTTTTCAGACAGAGAACTTAACATCAAGAGATCCTCGACCAGGTGAGCGATGTGATTAGCCTGTTGAGCAGAGGTGACCAAATCCCGACCAAAAAATCGTTACATATCTGCATAACTCTAATGAATGAGGTACGAATGAATGCTAGCCAGTGACAATAGAAGCGAACAATTCCATCGTCAGCTAGGTCTATGGCCTGTGCCAACGTTCGGACTTCATCAGTGGTGCCTAAAACCGGTTTAGAATGTAGACCCGATTGTTGCTAACTGACATTTGCTGAATCCAACAGATTGGGAAAATCAACACTACCAGTGTCATTGTTCCTGATCTTCTGCTGAAGAAGATCGATGCCGATTGATAGCCATTTTGGGACAAGCGTTGTTATGACACTTGAGATCTTATTGGCTTGCGTCAATTTTTGCTGCAAACAAAGTTAAAACTGGTAGAAATCATTTTTATCGCTGAAGCAAACCGCCAGCGCGCTTACTGTTTTCTAGGGCGAAATTTGACGTCGTGGGGGCCAACTTTTAATTATTGCTCTATCATTCTTATGTTAATTCCCGTTTGGATTATTGCTGCAAGGCGTACGACTCTGCGAGTTCTTAATTGGAAAGAACGTATCACTCCGCACAATGCCAGGCGCGCCTGTGTACAACGGCGGGCTGTATACAGCGGCCATGGCCGCACAACACCATTACATGTACTGCCGGTTATGGTGGCGAATTCCCACTCAGAATTCGCCCTCCCATACTATTAGGTGGACAAAGGTGCAAAAGAATTCCCCCCACTTCTCTATCCAGAAGTCATATGGAAATGATAAGGAAGTCCGACCAAGTAACTTTAGTGAACTATCGCATTAAAACTCAGTGGGCTCAAATTTCTGCACATTTACACGGACGCGTCTAAATGCCCAGATACAGGTAGAGTGGGCAGTGGCGGATTTCGGGCGGGGCGGGGCGCTTTCGGGGCTTAGGTGATTGAAAAACAACATATCCCATATCTAAAAAAATGTTTGGCATAGCAATAATTCAAACTCTTCATTATCAGTGTGGTGAAGGCATATCGTATCATAACACTCTTAACGACATTTAAAACAAAAACATCCTTAAAACATCCTAGACATATATAGGCAAATCCAAAACTCGTGATTTGCCTATATCATCATATAATAATGATTTTAGTTTTGACAGTCTCACCAGTTTCGTTACTTCGACCACATACTTTCGCATCATAAAATAGTCATGCTGCTCTGGACAACAATTATTTTTTTTTTAAATGGATATTAAATTATCGATCTTATCAACGTCCTCGACCAGACTAGATTTTGAAAATCAACCTAGATACCGCCCTGCCTTTCCTCATTCTCAGAGCTTCCGGGGCCTAGGATGCCCCTGGGCCCTCGCCCTTTTCTTATTTGTAATAGCTACCACAAAAATATAGTTTTAGATTTTAGATTTAAAAGGTTTACAAAAAAACAAATCAGCACTGCGCTGTTTTACCCAAGATTCCGTAGCAATGCTCTCCTCAATAGAGTTGTATGGTTCTTTGAAAAGTCATATCAACAATGTTTTCGAAAAACTTCAAAAGTTCCAAAATTGCACCAAAATAAAAAAAAATATTATTTGGTCGTTATTATTTAAATCAATGCTAGAATGTAGGAATGTAAAATCTCTGCACATCCATGTCCCACCAGAGTGACTGGTGTGACACTATGACTTTTTGACTACAAACTACTTTTGTTAGACTTATGGCTCTTTTAAAACTGTACCAAATAAGATCGATCATAATCGATCAATCAAAATGACGGGAAAAAAATCATAACAGAAATTAACTGAGATTACCTCTACGAGCTTCCTCGTTTTCGGAGCTTCCGGGGCCTGGGTGGCCCCAGGACCCTCGCATATTGAGCTGTCAAAGTTGAGCCCCAGCAGAGTGTTTGGTGTGACACTAAGACTTTTTGATTACAAGATACTTGAGCTAGACTTGTGGCTCTTGTCTTCTTTTTCTCTGGTAAAAGTATACCAAATAAGATCGATCAATCAAAATGACGGAACAAATTTCATTGCCAAAATGAGCTGAGATTGCCTCTACGGGCTTCCGGGACCTATAGACACTCTGGACACTCGCCTATTGAACTGTGATAGTCGAATCTCCCTTTTAAAAAACCAAGTATCCGCCACTGGTTGGGGTGACATTTTGCGTCCCAGATTTTAATTCTTTAATTTACATCAATCAGTAAAATTCTTATTTTTTAAAGTTATTTTGTAGGAAAGCCGAACTGTTAATGCGTGGTATTATTTCTTGACACTTTCTCTTGAACACTTACCTGTAAAGCTTTAATCTTCATATTTTTATCAATGATATTTTTTATTTTTGAAAAGACTTTGTTTTATACATTTATGCTGATGACAACACTCTTAACTATGCAAATAGTAATGTTAATGTTTTAAATAGGATCATAAAAGATGAGTCGTCTATTTTAATTGACTGGTCCAATGTAAACAAAATGAAGGCCAATCCATCAAAGTTTCAAGCTATTAAATTTGGCAAATGTGACATACCTAGTTTTAAGATAGCAGATCAGGAAGTTTTATGTGATAACAATGTAACACTTTGAGGTATTAACATTGATTTCTTATTAAAATTTAATGCACACATTTCTAATCTTTGTTGGAAGGCATCTAGGCAGCTGGTTGTTTTAAAACGGCTTGGTAAGTATTTGCCTAAAAAGGTAAAATTTCTTCTGTATAAGTCTTTTATAATGTCCAATTTTAATTATTGCCCTCTTATCTGGCATTTTAGCGGCCAAACCAACACAAAAAAGATTATAAAAAATACAAGAAAGAGCTTTACGTTTTATTCTACACAACACCTTTGTCTGTCATTTTTAATCAATATACCACTACGTTTTTATATCTTAATCGCGTGAAGTCAATGGCTTGTGAAGTTTTTTTTAAATTTTACACAAGTTGTCACCTGATCGTTTAGATAATATCATAAACACAAAGAAAATAATTATCTATTCTCAGACAGGAAAACCAGGTGGAACTACCTAGAGTAAGAACAAGCAGGTACGGGTTAAAATCATTCAGGTACAAGGCGGCCCACGTGTGGAACTGCCTGCCGAATGTTCTCATGAAGATCGAAAACTACCAGGACTTCCGCAGACAGCTCCACATGTTGGACGACCTAGACTGCAAGTGTTCTCTATGTTCAACTGTTCTCTCTGTATAATATAGCGGCTCTGTCTGTTAATTTTATATGGTTAATTCTATAATTTTATTTTGTTAATATTGTTAATTCTATTTTTTATTTAATATATATATCAGAATTTTATTTTTCTCATCTTTTAATCGCCTGTTGCCATTTTATCTCCTGTTTTAAAGGTACTAATGGTGTATATATGTATCTGTATGTACTTGTCATGACCATCGTCTCCATGTGTATGTGTCACAGTTGCAACGTTTTTGTCTTGTAAAGAATGTGACAGTGGCATTTTAATGTTTGATCTATTTTCTTTAATCTTGTCTTATTTCTTATTTATTTCGTCTATGCTCAGTTTATTGAATTTTGTTTCAAGTTTTTGTTTGTCTCTCAGTTTGTCGAAATAAAAGCACTTCAGTGCTTATGTTAATTGTAAACCACATTCGACGTAAAATAAAATTTATTGTATCTTGTATCGATGGAAACTGTGAAAACTGATCCCAGACAAAATTAAATAATTTCTGTTATCATGCAATTGATAAACCAATGTTCGTCATAACATGGTTACTGAACTAAACTTGTAACCCGTCATATGAGTGATATAACCTTAAGTTCGGCGGTAATCTCCCTATCGAACAAAACAAACCAAGACAACAAAAAACATCAATGTAACATCGAACAATTCCACCTTTTGATAGTCAAAATCACCCACGTAACTCCGTCAAAATGTATTTAATAAAGCAGAATTTTAATCAAAATTGAAATTTGGCATAAAATATCATAGAAAAAAAACAGGTGCTCACAAGTAAAATAACAAAAAGAAATTCAAATATTGCTGACTCTATAGGTTGAGAATATGGTGATTTAATATCACAGTTATGTCGGCTACAAT
>JAQQZZ010020087.1:9680-24928 GCA_030265115.1 Mopalia vespertina | reverse complement strand
TACCTTGGGCAGAAATACCAAACTGCACACAATGGCAAAATATGACTTCACAGAAAAGTATGGCAGAGATTTAACTACCCCCTACCGTGCTGCAGGTGGAATGATATAATTATGAGTCACGCATCAGTGAACACAAATAAACGCATTGAACACCAATCGTCGCCTACATCGTCGTTTACAAAAAAAAACGACCGATGAAAAACCGCACGATAACTGGATACAGTCCCTAACGTCCTCTTTCCACGACACTTCATGATTAGCTTTTCACTTTTCGAAATAAAACGTCTCTGATTATAAAACAATAAATCATCGAGATCGGATACATTCTCTGCACCAATAAAATTTATATTACATTTAATTAAGGGATGAAGAAAGCTGCCCAACAGTCTGCATTCTAGAAATGAGAATATTAACAGATTTACTGATCGAAAAGTAACCTAACATTTTCCACTATTATTTTCATATTACGCTGTAAATAACGTTAAATGGCACATCTTGAATTTATATAATTTGTTTGTTTGATTTTGGTTTAATATCGTTTGTAAGGTTATTTCACTCATATGCCGACGTTCCAGCCGATTTGGTAAAGGAAATCAGCCTCGATGTGACAAGCAACAAACCCTGAAATACAGGATAACCACACAGGATAATCCCGTTAGCTCCGAGAACCCATTGTCAACTGAACGCTCACTCCCAACCGTCCCCAATTATATAAGTGTCTATACATCTCTCCATGTAGCTTACACACACCATAGTCGTGTGTAGTATACTAGGCCTAAGATATTTTTACCTGCAAAGTTTTGAATCGCAAACCTGGGTTCAAAACCTTGTGGGAGACATAATCAAATTAACTGGACGAGATATTAAAGTTTCCATTTCCTTCCCCTTAGCAGTGTATGGCATGGCTAATGTCCATGCAGGTCGACATGAACTCAGGAGATAATAATAGGCGACACTTTAGGTAATAATAGACAAAGACATTCCACAAATCTCCTTGAAGCACGCCACCTTCCCTAAAATACAAGTTTTTTCCCACCACAGCCTGTCACTTGACCAGTCAACTGTCTTCTATCTTAGACGACAGGGGTCTTTCACAGCAAACCTGGAATGCATATAGCTCTATCGCTGAAATCCTTGGCTTGCTTAGTTTATATGTCATGGTTATGACGTCAGCGATTCGGTGTTATTTCTGTCATAATAAAAACAAATTTCGGGTGATTTTGAAAGACAGTGGCTAACACATGCGAGGTCTTTGTGTTTATTAAACTGAATCTATTACAAAAGATTAATTATATACATTGATGGACACCCTCTTTTAAAGGGAATATGAAACCCTCCAGCAGTAATAAGCCTCCGGCGGTCTATAAAAAAGTCATTTGTAACTTCAATCAATTGCCGATTTAATAAAACGAAGAAGGCTAACGCACTGTCATGTTCAAATTAAATGTTTCTGATACTCGTGTTAACGCGAGAATGATCTGGTTCACGCGATACTATAACTCTTACGGAAGACCCATCTGATTGTTTTCGGGTTTCGTTTTATTAATATCATTGTGGGTAATTGCGAGCCATTGTAAATTTGGTTTAAATCTCTTATTGCCGCAACAGTCAAAATCAAAACGATCAGATCGCAACAAAATGTTATGAAAGGTTGTGTCATTTTAGTCAAACATCGTTAAATCACATAAAATCTCCCGAGATTGTGTTGCCATTACGTGAATGACACGATTGTTGCTTAGACAAGTGACATTTTATTTTTTAATTTTGTTTATACATTTCTTATTGAACCTGTCTTCAACATTGTATATTCGTTGAAATCAGGCGAAACAAAAGGGTGAATCGTTGTCAACTTTAGAGCAAACAGAATACATCATTTGGAAGATAAATACTGCAGAGGGTTTGGAGGGAGCTTCCTGCTGTACTGGTACCACAAAATAGAGGCTGTGAGGGAGAAGTCTGTAATTGATGTCTTGTTTACATTTATTTCACATATCTACAAAAGAGTTCCACTCACCTTTTTATTTTACATAATTAACGTTTATTTATGTGAAATAAATATTTATTTAACATATGTGAAATTCTTTGTCACTTAAGCTAAACTCTTTTTCACAATGTGTTACAAACTGTCTGTCTTAAAACGCTACATGATACTTGGTGTTACAAACTGTCTGCCATAAAACGCTAGATGATACTTGGTGTTACAAACTGTCTGCTTTAAAACGTTAGATGATACTTGGTTGCAAAATGCCTGTCATAAAATAGCTGGTTACAAAATGTGAACCTTGCAAAGCTAGATTATTTTACTAAATGGTTACGAAATGTCTACCCTTAAAGCTATATGATAATTGGTGGTAACAAAATGTGTGCCTTAAAGAGTGAGATGATGCTTGGTGGTTACAAAATGTGTGCCTTAAAAAGTTAGATGATGCTTGATGGTTACAAAATGTGTGCCTTAAAAGCGAGATGATGGTTGGTGGTTACAAAATGTGTGCCTTACAAGCGGGATGATGGTTGGTGGTTACAAAATGTGTGCCTTACAAGCGGGATGATGGTTGGTGGTTACAAAATATGTGCCTTACAAGCGAGATGATGCTTGGTAGTTGCAAAATGTGTGCCTGAAAAGCGAGATGATGTCTGGTAATTAAAAAATATGTGCCTTAAAAAGATAGATGATATTTGGTGGTTACAAAATGTGTGCCTTAAAAAGCTATATGATACTTGGTGGTTACAAAATGTGTGCCTTAAAAAGCTATATGATACTTGGTGGTTACAAAATGCCTTAAAAAGTTAGATGATAATTGGTGGTTACAAAATGTGTGCCTTAAAAGCGAGATGATAATTGGTGGTTACAAAATGTGTGCCTTACAAGCGGGATGATATTTGGTAGTTACAAAATGTGTGCCATAAAAAGTTAGAGGATACTTGATGGTAACAAAATGTGTGCCTTAAAAGTTAGATGTTGCTTGGTAGTTACAAAATGTGTGCCTTTAAAAGCGAGATGATAATTGGTGATTACAAAATGTGTGCCTTACAAACCTAGATGATAATTGGTGATTACAAAATGTGTGCCTTAAAAAGTTAGATGATAATTGGTGGTTACAAAATGTGTGCCTTAAAAAGTTAGATGATGCTTGATGGTTACAAGATGTGTGCCTTAAAAAGTTAGATGATAATTGGTGGTTACAAAATGTGTGCCTTAAAAGCGAGGTGATGCTTGGTGGTTACAAAATGTGTGCCTTAATAAGTTAGATGATAATTGGTGAAAACAAAATGTGTGCCTTAAAAACCTAGATGATAATTGGTGATTACAAAATGTGTGTCTTTAAAAGTTAGATGATAATTGGTGATTACAAAATGTGTGCCTTAAAAACCTGGATGATAATTGGTGATTACAAAATGTGTGCCTTAAAAAGTTAGATGATGCTTGATGGTTACAAAATGTGTGCCTTAAAAGCGAGATGATAATTGGTGGTTACAAAATGTGTGCCTTAAAAAGTTAGATGATAATTGGTGGTTACAAAATGTGTGCCTTAAAAGCGAGATGATGCTTGGTGGTTACAAAATGTGTGCCTTAAAAATTCGAGATGGTACTTGGTGGATTCAATATGCCAGCCCTAGACACTCGTGTCTCTCCCCGGGTGTCTACAATGACACAGAGGTATTCCGTAGCACTCGCCTATTCTCTGCCTGAAGTTGATGGTCTGGGAAGATATTCATCGCGTCGTTTTAAAGTTGACAAAAAGAGAAGCAAAATGAAAAATGGTAACCATTCAATCCGAAAGATATTAGTAAGAGATAAACAACAAACAAAGTAATTAAGTTTTTCTCACTCTTCCACTCAGTTCATTAAATCTTTCGTCTTCTCTCAGTGGTACAAAAACAGTCCCTGGCTAATCTCGCCAATACTACCCAAATATACATCAGAGAGCAAGACTCGACGTAAGAGGGAATGATTCTATTCTCTATTTTAGAATGGACGTGGAGGGTTTGTCGGTGTCTGGGTGACCGGCAACATGTCACTTTAAACCTATTTGATAGCATTTAGTATTCATGCTTTATGTAAACACAACGTGTACAGATAAACCACTAGAGGGCGCTGTCAGTGGATTACCATTAGTCGGGGGTGTCCGGAATTGATCTATGTCTCCCCGGAGACAAACAGGAGGTGCCGAAAGCAAATTCAGATCACGTCCTGTTTTCATGACGTTACAATTAATTTCATGGTCTCTGGAGGTTAGCTGTCTATGGAAACAAGTGTTATATGATATCAAATGAAGGATTACACGAGCAGATGGGCCTTCCTTGTAACAGATACACAGACCAGATTTAACCTAGGCATATGTACCTTTCAACAGTCACTTTCGTAGCTTTATATTAATTCCTGTGTGATGTAACATAATAACAGTTATAACACCGTGCTTTATCAGTTGAAGTTCCTCTCATCATAATGATCCAGCTATATACCATAGTTGAATTAGCCTACATATAGGTTACATAGTGTCAGACAATACACGGTACATCTGCTGTGGATATATTAAATGCTGCGATATAAAGTTATCTAGTCAAGATTTCCCAAACTGACATATCATTGAAGTTTTCTCTTCTCGCAATGTGCTAATTGATTGATTGATTAAATGATCATGTTGCACACAATGCGATTAAAACATTATTTTAATAAATTCCCAGATGTTTGCTCTTTAGATTGGGATGCGACTTATTATCATAGTTATGATGGCGCTCCATGACGCCATGCAATACACAGGTTCACAAAAGGTCACTGGCTCAATTGTCCAACAAAAAGGTAATTAACACAGAGAGTCCGCGAAATTCGGCAACTTAACGTTTCCAAGATAAGGAACAGAAATGTGATTTAAAACCAAACTACATATCCTAAACAATAGGGGGAAATTATTTAGATATACTTTTAAACAGATGGTGTTTTCACACACTTTAATAACCCAATGATAGTGTTTTCTTCATCCAATCACTATTTTGTTTTTATGACACCAACTCAATGTGAACTTGATTTAGCATGCATAGATTGGAAGGCTGAGTGGATGTCTGTCGTGATGGTTCTGGTCGAGATATATAGGTGTTCGTCTCGTTACTGGTTCAGTCTACAATTGGCATTTCATGTATGTGTTTCTTTCCGTAGAGACGAGCCATACGGCGCTTAAAAACGTCATGTCTCCCTTAACTTTTCAGCCTGATCACAACCCTTGTCAAGAAAGCTTGCTTGAGAGTAAAGATACAATCCTTCTCATTCTACATGGAATCTAGTCAGCGATATTTTGCAAACAATAATGCTTTATACGCCATTCTGTAACTTACTCACAGAAATGATATCATTTGAGTCGACTGTAAATCAGACAAATACACATTGCTTCAACCATAACCTAATGTCAAGTTGATAGCGACTGTTCGGTAGACTTGGTAGGTAGATGGATTTAAGGGTCGTTATAATGAATTTCCCCGCAATGATCTATTTGCCTCAGAAATTAACACTAAAATCTTTACTCTTTCACAGTATACACAGTATATGTAATTTGTTACTTGACTGAATGTCGATATGTTTCTGTAGCTGTATTCAGTTTGGTTGTGATTGGGCCAATAAACACGAGATATTTCTTCAATAGGGTATTAAAGCCGATTCATGTTTCCGAAAAGCCATTAATTATCAGGAATATTAATGTCCGCATTAACTAATACCGTAATCTCGATTTCTCTTTCGTTGTTGGAGCGGCCCTGCATATTATTAAAGCGCTGATAGGAATTAAGCAAAAGATAGCTAGAACATTATATCCAGTTGATTTAGCCTGTGTGCAATGTTCACACTATGGTAATTATTAATCTCTGACATTTGCACTGATAACAATAACATTAGTTATGATAACGCCGTGATATTAGCTCTGATTCAGCTACAATTTCTGTCACATCAATTTCACCGTGGACAATTGGATCATTTCTGGTCGGACCTAATGTATAGTGGCGGTTAGTTAAAGTCATGTGGGCCTACGTACAACTTATATAAGGGTCTAACATACACAGGGCCGAAAAAACATTTAATCGGATTACCAATATTGAGAAACAAATAATATCGATTTGTAAATTCGTTGACATTTATTGATGTTGATAAATATTGTTAGATATGGATAATTCAAGTATCGAGATCGATAATTCAACTATTGATCATATCAATAATTTAAATGCTATTGTTTTACCTGTTGGCACGGTAAAGCAATTGTCATCAACTGTTAGGCTCCATAATTTACTAATTGCGTCCTGAGTTTAAAAGAAAAGGCAATCTTATTTAAATATTTAAGAATTATTCATCGACCTGTTTCAGCTACATGTACCTTTATCAAGCGTAGGCATTTGTCTGTAAAATGTATGTTTCAAAGCGAACTGAATTACTCTTATTTCATTTGTATATAGTCAACGTAGCCATGGAAACTGTTTCTTCTGTATATGTAATTACCTATTGGCAATTGATTTCCTTCACACCACGCCCGATTATTCTATTAATGACTTCCGGTTGAACTGGTCGCGGAAGTTAATTTAGTTTGTGTTACAGCAGAGCCAAAACTACTCAGAAAGACAAAACGAGGCTCCAAGATAAGGGGGTCTCCTAGAGTACTGTCATAATATGGCCACAGGGTCAATGAACATGCGCGTTATTGTTTTCTGATGGAACTAACGTCTCCTGTATGTCGAAATATTAATAAGGTTTTATTGTAGATACTTGGTCTATGCAAAAAAAAAAAAAAAAAATGACAAGCTGGGTAGTAAGCAAAGTCCCCGATAAAGACTCATTTTGAAAAACAAATAAGATCACAAACCCGGTCAAACCATTTTTTCCTTTTTAGGTTTGAGGAGAGTTTCTTCCTTCAAAGAGGAGAGGCCATTGTGCTCCTCATCATATTGGTTTGTCCAATCCTGACTGTGGTAGGAGTGAAATGAAACTAAATGTTAATATTGAAGACACGTTTAAAATTGAAGCTGTGTTGCAGGTTAAAGATAAATAGGATAATTTTCAATCTATTGCCGTCCCATCCCATACAGGGTGAAGCGACATTACAAATATTAAGTTAATAGGTGATTTTGTTTTGCAGTTATTGTTTTCACAATCGTCGGCCAGACGCGAATAACACAAAATATGCAACGGCGGCCATATTATTTTGTGGAACTAGGTGAAATACAATCACATTTGTGGAAAAAAAAACAAAAAAAACAACTATGTTTAAAATTGGAAACTGAATTTGCTTTCAAGCTATGTTCACAACACATACATACAGATTAGAATCTTGTAAAAATGAGTGACACCATATTGTTTTGCGGAATTTGGTGAAATACAATCCCAGCTGTCGTCTCAAAAGGGGGAAGCTATTTACTGAGTTTTAAATTAGTCTGTGAACTCCTATGAAAATTTATATTGCATCTTAAAAAGCACACGGTTTCAATTAACTTCAAAGTCTTCAATGCAAAGTATTTTATTCGTCGATGTGGGTTAATTTATAGGCTTGGATTAGCAAAACCATCAACATCAGTATCAGTTATGTTAATGTTTGCTGTCATAACTCCTTCTTAAACGTTCACGGAGTAAAACTTAGAAGATGCGCCGAGACCTATCAACAATAAAAGAGAAAAATAACGTGCAGACACCAGACACGGTCCGCTTTAGTATTATTTCTCGCGACAGAGATATAATTTTATAATTTTCAGTTTCAATTTAAACTGAGTTAAGTGTGAACTTCAATGTGCCTGGTGAGTATTAAAGGAAGATGCAAATTAGAACACCACCACAACGTTGTCAATCACTATTGTATTGCTGACGTAATAGTTATCTGACGGACAAAACAGTTTGAGCTAATTCATGCGGAATTGGTTTTATAGGATTTTAGTATTTCGGATTAATGTACATATTGTTGTCACAAATCATCATTCATTGAATATTGAATTATCTGCACTCCATGTCAATTTGACAGTTAATACCGTGACAGGTCTTGTATGACGGCTAGTATCTGGTATGCAGAGTTGTAACATGTGCCCCAAACATCTTTACTATAGGTGCAAGGGGCAGTCATTACGACAGGCCTTTAACAGATAACTGGCCGTCAGTAATACCGGGCACCTGTTTCTTTATGGTATATTTGGAGAAAGGTCTCTGTTAATAGAATCCCCAGGTTGTATATATGTAATCTCTTCAGTGAATGTATAAAGTATGTTGGTTAGGAGTACGTTATACTGGCATCATTCCACTTCTATAAACACGAGATCGGCCAGTCTGGGTTTTGTTGACGCGATGGAATTGGCCGGGAGGGGAAGAGTCAACACCAGCCAATCAACATGGAATAATAACCGGAAATTCTCTCCAGGACCTGGTATAAACACACTTTCTTATTCTTACAGAAGTGTTTTGAGGGAAACGCACAGGAATATGTGTTTACCATTTCTGCTTATTTTAGTTTGCATTATTTTGAACCCTGTAGGCGTTTCGAGTATAACTTCATCGATGACACAGATTAACAATGTTCTATAAAACTAAGAATTTATTCACCAAAGAATCGCTTAAGTGCGAACTGTTGGATATTATTAGTGCTTTTGTGCTAAGCAAAAATAAACTCCTTGATATTGAGTTTCTGCAAACCATTGTTGGTGTATCTAGCTCTTCTATTTATATCCAATGAATTCCACATTTACTTCAATAGTTGCTTGGTATAATCTACTACATGGTATAGCAGTGCTTATTCTTTAACGACCATATCACTTCTTCTGTAATGCTCCTTTCGCTATCAATAATGTCTAAAGTCTTAGAAGGTTCAAGGGATATAACATCATTTTGTCGAAATTTGACGGTTTGTTGTAACTCCGCCGCAGGCATTATTCTTTCTGCAAATCGCATTATATTTTCACCCATTACCGGTTGTCTTTTTTGATTACTCACCGCGGGACAAAAAACCGACAACAAAAAACAACAACAATACAACAACATGCCAATGCCACAGATTTCAGAGTCCATCGATTTATTCTAGCAATTTAACAGTTAGAATGTGAAGTTAAAGAAGTCTTACAATATTCTGTCTGAAGTTATGCTATAGCTAGGTCTTATTCTCCTACGCTTTACTCGGGCTGTATCTGGCTTTCATATCCCCTTATTCACTGTATCGCGACATACCGGTAATGGTAATTTTGTTGCTTCCACACATTTGCAACAACAACATGACCTGCTCTACCAGTTTGATTTTCTAAAATCTCATAAACTGTCCAAAACATTATAAACTGTCCAAAATATCATAAACCGTCCAAAATGTCGAATTAGAAACAAAACTGTATTAGCTACTTGCATCGAAAAAATGTCCTCGTTTGTAAATAAATACATAGTAACGTGACCTTGTCAGTTATAGTCACGTGTTCTGAGGTTTATAATCCACTTCATGGAGTCATATTTTCTAACTCCCCACTCCAAGCTCCCCTATATCTTTATTAGAACACGGCCGAGTACTTCAGACGGCGTGAATGGACTGAGTGGCCGTCACTGCCCGTAACTTGTTCCCTACTCGCGCTGATAACACGATGTTAGGAGAAATATTAGCTGGATCGATGTGTTCAGAGAGACTCCATCACGTCAAGGAATGCACGAGGGTATCATTTGGAACTTTCCCAACACCCATATCTGCATATCCCGACATGAACACACTATATAAGTGTATCTACATTAATACCGTACTCACATATCTGCTGGGAACACGTTCCTGCTGGCCTCTGTATTTTGCATTAAACGCTGATCTATAAATTACATACCATTAGTATCTTTCGATTGATTAATTGGTGTTTAATGCGTACAAATATGTACTCCCAATGACTTAACAGCTCAACCATAATATGAAGTGTTATATTTCAATTGCTCTGCTGGAAAGTTAATGTCGCTCCATGTTCGTCATTGATATAGCTAGTCGACACGGTCAGTTACACCTTAGAGAGCTCATCTATTTCGAGGTTAAGTAAGTGAATTCACCACCCTGGGTACATTCACACGGTTAATACGCTTCTTTGAGTGGTATTTACAAGCAGAGATAGTAACATAACAAGGTAGCTTTTATGGGTATACAACTTCTGGATTTATTGACGAGCAACGTTTCGGAGCAGATACTAGCACCGTTTTCAAGCTATTAACATGTTAGTATTGCGGTGCTTGAAAACAGCGCTAGTATCTGCTCCGAACGGTTCTAGTATCTGTTCCGAACGGTTCTAGTATCTGCTCCGAACGGTTCTAGTATCTGTACCGAACGGTTTTAGTATCTGTTCCGAACGGTTCTAGTATCTGTTCCGAATGGTTCTAGTATCTGTTCCGAACAATTCAAGTATCTGCTCCGAACGGTTCTAGTAACTGCTCCGAACGGTTATAGTATCTGTTCCGAACAATTCAAGTATCTGCTCCGAACGGTTCTAGTATCTGCTCCGAACGGTTCTAGTATCTGCTCCGAACGGTTCTAATATCTGTTCCGAACGGTTCTTATATCTGCTCCGAACGGTTCTAGTATCTGCTCCGAACGGTTCCATTATCTGCTCCGAACGGTTCTAGTATCTGCTCCGAACGGTGCTAATATCTACTCCGAAACGTTGCTCGTCAATAAATCTTGAAGTTGTAAACATCCATAAAATCTACCTTACTTTTAGGAAAATATGCTGTATGTAGCATTATTCCCACTGATGAGTTTCACAAA
Organism: Mopalia vespertina; assembly: GCA_030265115.1. Lineage (NCBI taxonomy): Eukaryota > Metazoa > Mollusca > Polyplacophora > Chitonida > Mopaliidae > Mopalia > Mopalia vespertina. The sequence continues at coordinate 14,204 of JAQQZZ010020087.1, read as the reverse complement.
GTAGAGTAAACTTACAACTCCAATAAAAGATACACATGGTTACATGGTGATTCAATATTTCGGTTTATTTTAAAAACATTCTGAAGAATGATTCTTGACAATGGTTTTAAAATAAACCGAAATATTGAATCACCATGTATCCATGTGTATCTTTTATTGGGGTTGTAAGTTGACAGGGTCAGGGTTTTGGGTGCAATATGATGTAGACACGTCAATAATATACGATCAGAGCCATGTATAACCAGTGATGTGTCCAGGACGCCATTACAGTCAGAAGTAACTGCGACAGATTTAACTTGAGTTGCTACGTGTAAATGAAGAGGCCTTGCTATACGTCTACTGCCTTCAGCTAACAGGTATATATTTACACAGTGTCGCCAGAATTAGACCATGCAGAGTTTTCTGAAAATAGCCAGTGTTTTGTCCGAACAGTTGCTACAAGGAAATAGATTTGCTTGTCCAATTTATTTCGCCTCAGGGAGTAGTAGTATAAACAAGGAGTCTGCATGACCGGCGAGTACAGGTTGAGCTGTACGGAAGGAGTACAATATAATAGGAGTATATAATGTCTAAGTAACCGTTACTACGATCGTCTATATACAACATATATATTTACTTTATGTATAAAGATAACGTTTCTTAATGTTTATTTTTGTGCTTATGTGTTAATTAATTTGTTTAGCATTGTGGACGACGTCAAACTTATAACTTTAGGATGGTGTGAATCAGAGAGTGCAGATTGTTATTCATATCGAATGGTTATGTGTGCTGGGCCCTGAGAAATACTAAGTGAAATTGATTTCTTGACGAGTCCTTGAGGTAATTGCGTTTGAGTCACGGGTAATGAACAGCCATATGTAAACTGTAGATTAAAACAGTATGAATTGAATGTGCTGTTAAGGTAGAAACCAAACAGGAAAAAAAAAAAAAAACGATCAGCGATTTTATTTATTTACAATATTTATTGTAAAATAACAAAAACAATAGCAGTGATATACAGTATAGTATTCGATGGCAGAAATACTTTAAGAAATACAATTGAAGGTAAGAGACAATGCAAAAAGTAGGAATATATAAAGTAACTTACATATAGCATACAATGGATTGGCGTATAAACCTGCCTTATAGTTGAGTCCAAGTGCATGCGTTGACTTCATAAACCTGTCTGTTGTGACTATCTGCAACTTCTTCGAAGTCTACAGCAATAACTCCTTAGAAACACAGTTCGAAGGCATAAAACACGAAATTGTTCCGATTATATCCACATCAGGGAAATCACCATGTCCCCGAAATGACAGGTGTATAGTATAATCTATCAACAACAGGATAATTAACAAAGTCCTTGAATGGATGGGTAATGTCCAGATCCGGTATAATACCCCTTACAGATATATCCAGGCCAGGTTCAGAATTCAAATTCAATAAAGTATAAACACTGTCTTAATGTGTTACAATATAAAGCCAAAATCAAACAGTTTACTTATTTCTATATCTGTTGGCTTGGCTGGCTGATCACTCTTTAGACTGACTAGTGACTGGTTTGTGACTGATCAAAATCATACAAGTGATATTACTTATATAGGGAGATGCAGAAGTTTCCAGATATATAATTGGAGAAAAACATCACATTGAACACTCTTACAAAACTAATTTTACCCAATCAAAAGATTTCAAAACAATCTGCTCAGGGTCAGAGAAACTACTAGAACAATGAAAGTAAACAAGCTACAAGTAAAGACGTGATTGACCGGTGATGACCGGGTCACTATAGTTTCTAGAACATTAAGTACGTTACAAAGATTGGTTACTATAAGGCTTCTAGAATATACACGCTGCCTTGTTTACACTTAAAGATTTGACTGAAAGGAACATGAATCTATTTATAGGAAATGACAGCATTGAAAACACAGCTTGAAATAAACATGTATATGACAGTGCATATTTCCAATGGGATTAGTGGTAAAAGTCAACTGTTTCTAAAATCAGAAGTTTAAAATACGAGTTATCCTGCCATCGAATTAATCTATCATATTTAAGTTGTAATAGATACCAATATATGACTGTAGAAATATACAAAATGCGAGTTATCCTGACATCGAATTAATCAATCATATTTAAGTTGTAATGGATGTCAATATATGACTGTAGCCATATACAGCGAATTAAATATGTGCGTTGTATGAAAAAAAAGTCCCCGGAGAGAAATCGTATTCTAAATTTTAAACAATATTATATTCGGAATAGAATTAAATCAGTTATAAATTCCCCATTTGAACGTTAAGTTGGTAGTATTTCAATATGACGGACTTCTCTTTGGGAGACAAGGAATTAACTAATTTAAATGTGTTGGAATTCCATATAAGTGTTAAAGGAATTATACAGCGGCCTGGATAGCTATCTAGAGATTACAGGCATAACAGTCGTCATATTATACAGCTGCCTGGATAGCTATCTAGAGATTACAGACATAACAGTCGTCATATTATACAGCTGCCTGGATAGTTATCTAGAGATTACATACATAACAGTGGTCATATTATACAGCTGCCTGGATAGCTAGCTAGAGATTACAGACATAACAGTCGTCATATTATACAGCTGCCTGGATAGCTAGCTAGAGATTACAGACATAACAGTCGTCATCTGTAGATAAGGCTCTGTTGATTGGTCCAGCTGGGAAAAGGACTGTAAAGTTTATTATATAGGCTATTTTTCATGAATATTTCCGCCTGCACCCGGCTCTGTTTAGTGTCTATTAATCCAACTGGTTTACCGTCTTCTCGAAGCTGCTTTCGTTAAAATAAACCTTTCTGATGAAATTGTGAATTGAAGCGTGTTTCATTTTGAAAAGTTATTATATTTCGCTAGATCTAACGACTAACCACTGTATGGTGTTGACAATTGTCCCGTCCTCTTCTGGTTGTGCCTGGTTTATTACACTTCATTTGTAAGCTTCACTTGAAAAACTAGTTATACCGTCTCCAACGTTAACAGGCGATGGAACTTCTCTATGCCCGGTAAAATATCATCGCAACCAGCAAATAAGCTTATAATGTAATATACTCAGTTACACTTTATATTTACTCACAAAAGTTTGGGATTAGCAAAATGTAACCACGATCAGCTATGCTGAATGCTGGTCCGGGAAAAGAGCTTATATATATCCCTGTACTCTAAATCTCAAAAGTTGATGTTATTTCAATTAGACGGCCTGTTCTCGCCAGAACCAGTGATGTTGATGTTATTTCGATTAGTCGGCCTGCTCTCGCCAGAACCAGTGAAGTTGATGTTATTTCGATTAGTCGGTCTGCTCTTGCCAGAACCAGTAGAGTTGATGTTATTTCGATTAGTCGGCCTGCTCTCGCCAGAACCAGTGAAGTTGATGTTATTTCGATTAGTAGGCCTGCTCTCGCCAGAACCAGTGAAGTTGATGTTATTTCGATTAGTCGGCCTGCTCTCGCCAGAACCAGTGAAGTTGATTATTTCGATTAGTCGGCCTGCTCTCGCCAGAACCAGTGAAGTTGATGTTATTTCGATTAGTCGGCCTGCTCTCGCCAGAACCAGTGAATTAGCTAATTAAAATGTGCCGTAATTCCAAAGAAGTGTTGGAGTAATTTGACGGATACCATGAAACGCCATCTGTAGAGATAACCCACTTTAAATATATCAGCTGTAAATCATGTTGTGTTATCGATTGGGACTGTTAGGATGAAGAAGCAAATTCCATACTTATTCGATGAACAAATGCTCTCATTTTGTTGAAATATGTTATCTCGGCATTTCTGGATCACTATAATCTAACTTGTTTTCTGGGAAGTGTGTATGAGTGAGGCAGCGTCCCGAGGCTTGGGCGGTATAGAACAGCTAATTATGTTATAATTTGTCAATCCTTACTGAATTAGATGATCAGGTTTCTTTAAATTCCAAACAAGTGTTGAGGTATAATTATACATTTGCTGATGACTTCTTAGATAAAAACCATACGAGTTGTAATCATGTTAGTTATTGATTAGACGATTACTTTACTCATTTCAAACTAAATTTCACATCCGTCAGTCATGCTTGCCGTTCTTTTTCCCCCCAACTGTATTATTATGCAAGAGTGCTGATAAGGTTTGAGGAAATTCCTCTTATAAAAACATGGCCGTTGTAAAGCGTGTTATGTAACCGATTGATAATGATCAAATAACTGCCTACCAATTCACGTCTGACATGACAGTTCTAGACATGACAAAAAACATTCTCCACGTTATTCTTCTAACACTTAAGTTTCTTCTATAACGAAGCTAGCGCAAATTGTACATTTTTTTTATCCAGGCAATAAACATAACTAAGTTGTCTGTAAAACAAGATAAAAAAAGACAAATCGTCATTCTTCACATTTGTAACTTAGTAATTTGTATTAAACTGGGACGGGTAAAGCAATTTTATCAACAAACTTATGTTGTTTGTATTAAACTGGGACGGGTAAAGCAATTTTATCAACAAACTTATGTTGTTTGTATTAAACTGGGACGGGTAAAG
>JAQQZZ010020065.1:0-11174 GCA_030265115.1 Mopalia vespertina | reverse complement strand
ATATACCTGAGGGTCGACAGACGGACTCGATCCCGTGAACGGTACATCGAAGTAGGCTCCGAAAGCGCACTCGCTAAACACTAAGCCACGGCCGCGGGCCCCACAATCACAGTTATAAGCTGAAACAATTGCATAAACACAATCACAGTTGGGGTATAAGCTGAAACAAATGCACAAACACAATCACAGTCTTTTTTAACGGTCCAATTGCTACCACATATGGTAAGTTTGGATCCCAAATGTTTTGGTTGTTAACTAAAGGATTGTTTGGTTACTTGGGGTTTAACGTCAAATTACCAGTGACATAACTGATAACAAAAAATGAGAATACGTGACAATGCAATACCATGATCAGCTCTGTGCTGCTCTTCAGCTCTGAGAGTACCAGGAAGCTCCCCCAAAACCATCTGCTTTATATATAGTATAAACCACACTGGGATGGCCAAAACTGCCGGTATTCTAAGAATATATTTAAGGTCAGCAGCAGAAAAAAATTGTCTTTGTCTGCCCAAAAAATAGATACAGTCGGCTAGGGTCCTAGGGCCGGTTGCTCGAAGCAGTATTAAGTTTAATCCTCTATTAGGTGATGTCAGGGTATGTTAAAGGTCTATCTCTAATTCCCATTAGCGATTTAATCTGGTGTTAGTGGCTAATAGATTTTTGAGCAACTGGCCCCTGATCTTTTGGTGTACATTGAACAGGGTTTGAACAGTCAACAGTGGATTACACAGCTGACTGAGCTACGACATAGCAGACTCCGACAACATATGAAAATATTGGAAACTTTGGAGGATGGAAATAATGGAAGTATCGAGTAATTTGCCTTAAAATCTATTGATAATTACCATTGCCTGCTATTAAGGCGAAGACCTGAGAATCTCGCGCAGATTTTGGCGTCTCTGGCCTTGAATGATCCATCATGTCGCCCCGACCGGCGTCTCCGTTTGGTAGTGGAGCTAAGGCTTTGGCAGGTGAATGCTCCGGGTCTCTAATTAACCGATGTTTGTTCTCCAGTAATATTGAAATGAAAGGCAGATAGAGAGCAGCTATTCGGCCCTGTTGAGACTGTAAACATGAAGGTATTGTTTGATTTGTTTGTTGGATTGATTGGGGTTTAAAGCTGTACTTAAGGTTTTCACTCCTTAAGCCCACCCTCCACCCCACTGGCAACAAAGACAAGACAAATACAGGACAATAACAGGAAGTAATACAAAGACATCACAAACAGATTAGCTTCATGTTACCCCACCAGGGCAACAGGAAGCTTGCTCACATCCCTCCCCAGTAAAGTTTGAGATTAATAGCATGATATCTTACTCGATTGATCTTAGGATAAACCATGCTATAATAGTGAGTATAGATCGGCCGCCAAATTCATGTAACAAACTGATTACTGATAAAGTACTCATTGTTGATGTTCTTACTTCTTACATCAAGCATCAGGGCAAAAAGTGAAAGTGAAAGCAAAGAAAGGTGGTTGTTTATTTTGCCACATCCATATGGCGATAAGTAAATAAACCAAAGGCGCGCTAAAAACACTGAGTTTTAGGCAAAATCAAATTGAGTTCGATGAAGGAATTTTGTCTGTAAAAACCCCTGGATAACAAAAAATGATTATACGTTAAAAATGTTGTGTTTCAATTACCTTGGAAGCGTATCGATCATCAGCAGAATGTTTGGCCAGCTGATTCCGTAGCACCATAATAGCACATTTTCTGATGTCTTTTGTTTCTTGGAGTGCTGTTTTCAATTCCTGCAGGACCAACCCAACCAAATAATGGTTCTTTCGGAATTCTTCTGATAGTGTGTAATCTTGTCGAACGTCTGTAAAAATGGATTAAAATGTCAAAAAAAGGTGTTAGATATTCACCATTATCGATTTAATTTTAACAGATTTTCAAAGGAACACAATTTTCTTAATTATAAATTAGACGTTTTTTAAAATTTGCAATGTAAGTGTTTAAGACATTTATTTTCTGGCAGTCAAATGTTACAAAATAAAGTATTCCTTAATTTCATTTTATTTAAATATAAGTCATAATTTTGCTTTGAACCAAATTTGTAAATATATATTATACATGTAGTTAATTTTGTCTTCACAATCAGTGATCGTTCTTTGAAGAGTACTGAGCTTAACGCAAAGATCATAAATGTTGGTAGTCAAATCAAAAGTAAAACAACCAAAAATCTAGGAAATTATCTCATTAAACATAGGTTTAATAGAAGAAATGTTTTTAATTAATTTATTATCTTTCTCAAGGTCAACCGTGGTTCCTAGATTAGTTACTGTTAGTGTGGAACCTTTATTTTAGAAATAAAATCTTGAAACAATCATGCCTAAAGCCACATACATAGGGTCAAACCTGACAATCTAAAGCTCTGAGTATATAAGGGTTGGTACAGAATAAGACTCCTGAAATCCACGACTTTTCAAGGATAAAATTGAGGTTTTCCAGGAATCTTTTAATGTTAATTTCGAAGGAATGACCTTTTTTTTTTTTAAGATCTTAACACAGGGAAAAAAATGTGTACATGTTCAGCGTCATTTGCACAGTTTTGAAGGAAACCCCAAATTCACATCTTTAATCATTACCGCATGTCTTTCAATATAAATGTGAACACTTATACTGAATTTCAAGGAGTTTTCAAGGACCAAAAATGGTTTTCCAGGAAATTCCAGTACTGGAATTTCATTATTCTAGGAATTCCAGGTCATTATTATGATCGGACCCAAACACAGGTAACAGGTAGTAACAGTGGTAAAGGAATTCAGGGAATCAAGCCTGTAGGTCCCACCATAATTAAAATACTTCTCAAGCAGTTATTGTGCCGAGAACAAGGTTTGTACTGACATGACAAAGCTTTACTCACACAGCAATTGCAATGCTAACAAAACCCTAAACTTTGATTTGTTTGATTGGGGTTTAACGTCAAACTCAATGGTATTTCACGTATGTGATGACGGATTGTCCACTTCACAGTGATAATTGACACTAGCACAACCATGATGTGAAGTGTTTCCATAATGAAATTTCTATGAACTCCCCTGTATATGTTAACTGAGGATTGCAAGTACCTATTCTCTTAAGCTGTGGCAAGCTTAGAATGAACTTGAACTAAGGAACTGTAATCAGGAGATACTTAAAAAACTTTACCCTTGAAAAGTTATGTCTATTATATTAACAATATCTATACATGGTTTAGGAAAATCAGAGGAAGAAAATATTCATATTAGCTTTCTGGGTTAAGAAGCCATGTTACTTTCCCAGTTGCATGTTGTTGTTGCTATTCACCAACAAAACCGCATTAGTGTGTTCTGGTATGAGTATGTAGAGGGGTTAGAAACGCTGCTACCCTTCGAATCAATGAACCGTGAATGTGTTACTCAGCTAGCTTGTTCCAATCGACCGATTGGACGAGTTGGTCAAACGTATGAAGTCTGTTTAGAAGGCATGTGCAGTGTAGGGAGAGCAGACTTCATATATTTGACCAACAAGCCTAATGTGTCGTTTGGAACAAGCTAGCCGAGTAACACATTCAGGGTTCGCTGATTCGAAGGGTAGTGGCCTTTCTAAACCCTCTACATACTCATCCCAGGCGTGTTTAAAGAAATATGACGTAAGCTGAAATAAACAATTCACACCACACGCTTACCAGAGCACTCATTAAAAGACCTAAATATTAGAGAATTTTGGAAGCATGCAGCGCAATAGAGCCTTTTGACAAAATGTATTGTTGTCTGGGGTTTTTGGCCATTGAGAACAGTTATTTCACCGATATGACAGAGTGCCAGCCAATTGTGTGAAGGAAATCACTTTTGAGGTTACTGGCAATAAGAAATGCTAAATCAAGCAACCAATGGGGTGTTACGCCACAATCAAGGTTATTTTCCTCATATGACGGCATCCAAAGAAACTGAGCATCAAGGAGAAGTTAGCAAAACTACTCTGCAAGACAAGGAAAACAATCAGGTTTGCAATTATCAAGTCACCTCCCTCCGACAGACTTTGTGCCAAAAGACTCCATTTTGTGCGCGTTAGAGGATGGCCTAGTGGCAGCGCACCAGCTAATATCTAAATCAAACCGTTACCAATCATGCCGCGCTCTAGAAAAGCATCTTCATGCAGAGGTGCTTCTGTTGGAGTACTAAAAACATCATCGTCATCATCTGAGCTCTGATTGGCTGAGCATTCTAACATATCAAAGATACAAAAGATTTCTGACAAGGGAGGTAATTTCATATCACAACACAGCCATGACCCAATATTTTTTTGGTTGTTATTTTGTTATTGGGCACCAAGATATGGAAAAATAAACTACGTCTGCTTTGGATTGATTACTTGATCAGTGTTCTCAGCGGAGCTGAAATGTTTTCCACTTGTATGATAAAGTGGGTCAAACACTAAATAGCTGCAATGCTACATGCAGACAGCATACATCCTTGAGAAACGATTCCAAAATGGCATTCATTTGTTAGATCTGTGTTTCAAGTGCTCCCAGATGCATTTCACTCATATGACAAGTTTGCATAGACGAAACTTGATAGAAATCCTGAATGCATCTTAGTAAACAACAGCCATAACGAAATTCTATTTGAAATCAAAGGCCTCCCATCCTTTACCTATCTGCTGCTATACATTGGAGGCTAAGCCACAGCACAGCTGCTCCTATCGATTATGAAACAGTCGCTCTAGCAATTAGGCCGACAGAAAAGGTTTCTTAACCAAAGAACACAAGCAAAATACAGCAGTTTCTGATTATATAAAATAAGCTCTTGATTACATGTAATTTCAAGAATTTTTTTTAGCAATTTTGAATTCATTGTGTTAAATTCTTCTTTTTTTTCTTTAAAGTGTCCTATGCAAAATTTTTAGAATCATAATTTCTTTGTTTCCTACTTTGAGACTAATCAGAGTTTCAAAATGAAGGGAAAAATCTTGACCATTACAAGGATTATTTAAATGAAAACTCTTTAACATGCAAACAGGTGAGGGGTAGTTGTAGAACCCCAATGTTGATTCTCTTTAAAAACAGAAACGAAATAAAACTCAAAGGTCTATCAATATATAATTGAACTAATATTGAACAACAACGACAACCATACTGAAGCAATGCTACATTTTAAAAGACAAAAAAATTATAAAATAGTCAAATAATCAAACAAAATAAAAGACTATTCAAGCCTATGAAAGATTCCACACAAACCGCTAAAACTACAACAATTTACACATTTCAAACTGTAAATAAGTAAATAAATATATATAATATATAAGTACAGCCTAGCAAGCCACCACGCTTTCACTAAAAATATCAGATACAATATATCAATGTTTAGAAATAATGATAAACTTTCTGAAGGTAAAAAATACAAAATTGCAACCTGAGCTGAATAAGCAAAACATGATAATTGTTCATTTGTATTTTTTTTTTGCCTCAATAATTTCTGGAAACCTGCGCCGATTTTCAAAACAAACTAAAAACAATGCTTACATTTCTTTTTAATTTAAGAAATGAAAATTTCAGCTCTTTCGAAATCTTGTATAATTTTACCGTTCTATAGTTCACCACACAGAAAATATATATATATAAATGATAATTCCAAAAGACTGTGGAATCCTTGAATTACCTTCAGGCTGGATTTCTGTGTTAATTAAAGAAAGGCAGGAAAAAATTGTAAAAAAAAACAATGACTATCTCCTCACTGGATAGCTTGGTTGGTGTTCAATGCCATACCAAATCTAATTGGAACCTTTTAAGGAAAGGGGTCTTTCCTGTGGAGACAGCAGCCTTCAGACTGAGGAGTTTCGGGCTGTGTATACCGGGTCTGCTGGGCAGGTGTTGTATTACATATTTTGTTTAAAATAAGAATTTTATTTGTTTATTTGACTGAGTGAGGGTACGGTCATAAGGTTATGTCACTAAATGACAAAATGCTCCTATGACGGTGTGCCAGCCCAATGGGTGAAGGAAACCACCCAATAACACACCACTGGCAGCAAACAAAGACAAGACAGGACATCCAGAAGACAAAGACATCACAAACAGATGAACTTCTTGTGACTCTTAGCTCCAGGAAGCTCCCTCCCAACCCTCCCCACAATCACAAGGAAGGATAATCACAAGATGCTAGGCACAAATGTTAAATTGTCTGTGCTCTGTCTCATAGCTATGAGTCTGACAGACAACAGGGAGCTCTCATCCATAACATAGGTATTATTGTTTCCATCCTATGACAACCACATTTCAAACTGGCAGCGATAACCAAAGTGTCTCCTTAAAACAAGGCTGTGCCATCAGCGATTAACATTATGATCTGTCACAGTGATGTTTTGACTGCTCTACTTTCATGAGATTGAACATTTTAGTTGATATATAAGAAACATGGCTGCCTTCACTCCAAATTTTGCTTTCTGAATTTCATAAAACTATTATAAATTTTCTTTTAAACAGATCTTCTTTACAATCTTTTTTTAAATTCCCAAAGGATAATCTTTTTTGAGGCTCTTTTGTTCAGTAGCAGAGACAGTGACAAGGGAAGGCTACCTCGAATGCAAAGAACACCTCCAGACAAAACATATCTTCTCTTTTGTTTACAGTTTTTTAACTTTCACACATGGAGGCTTGATGAATGATAGATTCATTATAGCGGTTTCTTGTGGAATTTTCAGAATTTTATGACCATCCTGAAAACTCGTACACCTCTCCGTGGGTGTCTCAGGGGGGGGGGGGGATAAAAATCTGACAACTGCCAGTCCGACAATGTACAATCACCATCTAGAATATGTAATTGATTAATGTCTAACGCAGTGCTCAACGGCATGTCTTTCACTTCTCCAACAGCCTATTGTCGTGCGAAAATTACCATGAATATTAAGTGTTTTCATCTGTTGGAAAATTAATGTTTTTCCATTGCTAAGAAAATACAGTATGCTAAAATCTGGAAACATACTGCCCTTAGCCAGGGATCAACAGGGATATGTAGTTAAATCCACTGCCGGGAAACTTTTTCACTACTTCAAGAACATGTACACAGACATAATAAAAGTTAGAGAGGCCTACAAACTGTTCCAAATCATCTTTACCGTTCTCAGAAATCAATTTAGAAGAAAAAAAAGCAAGCAACTTTAATTACACTTATAATAATGTAATCAATCAGGGCTATATGTTTTTAGTTTGTCCTTTAACCATAATCCAATGATTCTCCAAAGATAGATCCTAATAAAGACTTTCAGGAAAGTTATGCATATTGCCCAAGCTAAATGAAATACTCCAAAGCTGTACTATTCCTACATAGGCAATGCGATAACATGCCACTTGCAACTATTCATGCAATGGCCACCTTCCATTATGCAGTAAGAATGATGAAATGTTTCTATTTCAAGCGATTTTTTTGTCAGCCTTTGATATAACAAAACCCTTCCATTCGGTTTTCAATTCATTAAGTGCAATGCAATAAGTCAATATTTTATTTTACACCATTATAAATATGTCTTTGAAATAATTCAAAACTTTTAAATGACACATACATAGAAGAATTGGGTTTGTATGCATCCTCTTAAATACATGAATTCACTATTTGCAAACAAATAAATACCAATCTAAAGTAGATTTATCAGTTATGATAAAAATACAAATGACAAACCTCAATCAAATTCTGAACTATATGAAATACCATTTAATTCTTGAGTGGTTGATTGATTGTTATCAACGATTTGTTTGTTTGATTGGGGTTTAACGTCGTACTCAAGGGTATTTCACTAATATGACGACGGATTGTCCACTAAAAATCACAACCCCTGATTGCTGGAGCCACATCGTGTGACTCACTCATATACCTGATGGTCGACAGACGGACTCGATCTCGTGAACAATAAATTGGAGCAGGATTAGTAAGCGCACATGCTACCACTATGCCAAGGCCGCGGGAGATTATCAAGGATATTTCACTTATATTTTTGTGGTGAACTCAAGTTACAAATAGCCACACTACATGTCCTAAAAACATGTAATGATTTGCTGTGGTGGAAAATTCATGTTTTATCACTGCTTATTAAACACATCACAACACGGTCAGAAACATTGCACTCATTGTAAAATGTTTTAGTAAACTATAATTCTGTGGTGACGAAAATACAAATAGTATGAATTTAAAAGTACCAAATAACTGTAAAAGAATAAAACGGAAACGGAATACTTGTAGTATAAAATGAGCCTCACCTTTGTAGTTTTTGATGAGCCCCCGTCTCATTAGAGGTAAACACAGAGGGATGTACTGTTCATGACCGCACACAACACGGAGGAAATCAAACTTATACTCCTGTAAACTCTAGAGAACAGAACAATACACTTCACAATACGGAGGAAATCAAACTTATACTCCTGTAAACTCTAGATAACAGAACAATAAACTTTAGAATAAACGAATGGAGTATCACCTTCTGTAATCCAGCAGAGGTCAAAATATCTGTTTCTTATTTATTTCATAACTAGAGTAGAAGAGAGCAAAATAATATGTATATTTTTGTATAAGGGTAAACCTCCTATCAACCAAATAGTATAATACTAAATGTAACTTAAGTATTTAATCATTTATTCCAACGTACACTTCCTCGAGTCTGAGACAGTAAGACAATAGTGTACAATATCATTGTTCACTACAAATTATGAAGTTTTAAAACCAGTTTTATGTCTTTTCTTTTTTTTAAATAATCTGCTATTAACAGATTTTATTGTGATACCTTTGTCAAAGGAATATATATTTTATAAACAATATCAAGATCTCTTCTATATTGAGTCCCCAGACAATATTCCCTCAAGCAGGTTTGTATTATTTGCTTTTATTTATTATGTATTATTTTATGTTGTTGTCATTTACACAGGTAAGTGGGCTACTCGCCTGTTGGATATGAAACCAATAAAGACTTTTTTTTTTTGCTATACTGGTGTTTTCTTCCAAAGTATCTGATTGAAGGAGATATAAAGTTGGGTAAAAACATATTGAATGTTTCTCTAGATAGGCTCCAGAAACAAAACATATTGTACAGATTAACATTTGACCTTTACGATTACAATATGCAAATTAGGTATGTGCTCTAAAAATATTGAAACAGTTACTGTCATTAGGGAAAGGGTCTGGAAAGCAAAGTGTGGCGATTGGAAAATCAGACGGACGGACAGACGCAGCAAGACAAAACATAGCAAAATGCATCACATAAGCACGTGATTGAAGTGCATAATAAGGATTGGTTTAAAAATATTGACCGGTTCTAGGCGTAGGATCAGGGAACCTAAGTATGGCAGATAGGACTATAACATTACAATATGCAAATTAGGTATGCGCAGTAGAAATGTAAAAATAGGAAAAGGCACAACCTAAGTGCCTGAGTAAAGTACACAAGTTTGGTACACAAATATTGAATGGTTCTTGAAATAGGTTGCAGAAATTAACAGTATTGCACATTAACATTTGACCTTTAAGATTGCAATATGCAAATTAGGTATGCGCTGTAGAAACGCGAAAAGTTTGGTAAAAAAACATTGAACAGTACCCCTGCGAATGCCGAGCCATATCGTGGACTCAAACCTGTGAGTAATACTATGAAGAAGAATCAGTTGTCAGACATGCTCAAAACTGAACCCTGATTGAAGGCACTGTACTGAGATGATGCCTGACTGTGATGCTTGAATCCCATACCCTGTGTCTTATCCTATTGGAAACTAATTAATTATCTAACTAAGTGAATATCTCAACTGACCTTTGGATCTCCAATGTTGAAGTTCTCCATGTAAGCCTTCACCAATCTGAACACAAACCCTCTATCCATGAAAATAAAACAACTCTAAAATAGAAATAAAAACATGTACATTACATAAGGATCGTTAAATTCGCATTTTGTCTCCTCTTTTGTCACCCCATTGACGTTGCCATTCGAGCCATTACTCGGCAGGGTATGAAATATAGGAGCCAGTAAAATTTGACCCCTTAACAGAGTTGTAGCATTGATATAAAGTTAAAGAACTTTTAAGGCCAATCCAATTTCAACCCCTGCATGGGATCAAAGTCATGAAACCTTTACACCCTATCAAAGGACGGACCATGATGACAACAAGTGGGCGTTGCAGGCGGTCTGTCGTCCTATAAGTAACGTCACAATGAATTCATAACTGTCACAAATGCTCTGTCTAAAACTTAAAATGGCTGTGCATAGAATCTCCCCAAAACTAGAAATTCTATTGATGGAAAATATGAAACTAGCACTATAATCATATCAGCGGCATAAAACTAACTGAATGTATTGTTATACACTATTTTGATATTTTTAGGAGCTGTTTGATTATAAAAGTAAGAATGAAGTATGAACATAACAGTGAATAGTTTGTACTCATAAAGTTAACCACATTAGAGATTTTACTTGTTCTATTTATTTACAGAGCCTTCTCTAGTTTAAAGTCTATTTTGATTGGTGTTTAACTTTGATTGTCTAGTGTTTACCACCGTGTCCATGAGATTCACCTACATGATGACAGTGTACTCCAACAATCAATAGTCATACAATCACAATCATACAACGTTAAGTGTTTTTGCTTTAAATAAATTATAAACACAAACTCCTGAGCTGTTTTTGCTTAGTTGGAAAAAATAATGTTTCTCAAGTGCTAAGTAAAAGCAAGCGCACGCTTGGTATAAATTGCCTTTAGCCCGAGTGCATTAAACTTAGTATACATGTACAAGGAACTACAAAATTTCAGACTTTACAAACCTTGATAAATTCAGCCACGCATGTGTTGGCTCTCCTGGTTTCCACAGGGTAATCTTTGTATTTCTGGATAATATGAGGCACTAGGAAATCAAGAAAAGTCCTCACTCTTTGTTGGAAGTCAGAGGAAAATCTCTCATTACGAGGCATCTGAAGATATAAACATTACGTTTTTTTTTATTGTTAGTTGGTTTGGGGTTTAACACAATACTAAGGTGATTCAGTCATGACGGCATGCTAGCCCAATGGGTGAAGAGAATATCGTTAACATCTTCAGCAATAACGGTGATTTCACTCGTGACAGCATGCTAGCCCAATGGGCAGGGTCCGAAATGTTGCTAAATTTTTGCGTAGCAAATTTTTTTTTACCATTGCGATACAAAATGACTTTTGTGTAGCAGTGGTTGGTGATTGTAT
>JAQQZZ010020054.1:0-11175 GCA_030265115.1 Mopalia vespertina | reverse complement strand
CGTCGTCATATAAGTGAAATACCCTTGAGTACGACGTTAAACCCCAATCAAACAAACAAACAAACAAACAAACAAACTAATAGCAGATTAAATGTAATAGCGCTTCCAGCAACCGGCCCCTGTTATATTGGAAAATTAGTCTTTCTCCACGGGAAAATCATCCAACCGGAGTCCATCTTTCGGAGAGAAACTTTAAAAAATAATATATGGGACTTATTTAGGATTTGGAGAGAAACTTTTTATCTTTTGTTTTGTGTTCGTGAGAAGGGCGGTTGTCTATGGACTCCTTGTCTAAAAATTGCAAAAACTTTATTTTTCTTTCAAATTTTTTTTGTGAATAACGAACGGTTTCTTATGCTTGGAAAATCAATTGGATGAGATATGTTTTTTTTCTTTCTCTTTTAACTGCTTTTTTTTTATGTCAACACATAGATATGGTATATTGGGTATATTTGATTCAAGCAAACATATTGGTGCATCTGGTGCAGCTTCAAATCAGTCTTTAATTCTGAGGGTATCACATATATCTGATGAGGCCAAAATAAAACTTACGTATTTTTTCCCAGCGGTACTAGCAGTTAACAGGAGGCTCTGTTTTGCCCTTTTTGTTCATTGGCAGAGGTCTTCCATTGTGAAGTGCACCATACCAGTATGTGGCAGCCATAATACCATATATGTTTCCATTGTACAGCTATGGGCAAATCCACCATTTAAGAATTCATCTGGAGAATTGTAACTTGTTCCATCAAACACTTGGCTCTATTCACAACAATCGTAATCCAGCATTAACCTATTGCCCACACAGTTTTTAATCCAAAAGTGATTTCTGCATTCACGAACTTCACAATAAGATAATGTTGGATTAAGATTCTGGCAGTTTAGTAGAGTCCTAAATTATAAGGTTTTCAAAAACATTGATATTTAGTACACGTACAAAAACAAGTGTAGATTCGTGGGACAAGTTCTAAACCTATCCCGTAAAAATATAGGATTTACCCATAGTCTTCTGGAGATTAACATTTGACTCTGGTACCACGGCTCAGTGGCTATCTTTTTCACAGCATATCAATCCTCTGGCTGAAGAATGTTTGAAGTATAGACATACTCAGGCCTGTGCTGTTGGGGAGAACGGTCAGAACGGGGTTTCCCCATGGTTATGCAAACCTAATTTAGGTTTTCCAAATTGTTTGCAGTCTTCCTCTAAATTTGAATTTTGCTACTGATTTTGACAAATTTTGTTATCCAATAATCAATGATTGTGTTTTAAACCATTTTTGCTTTATATTTCACCAAGGCACATTTATGTATAAAAAAAACAGCAAACCAGGGGAAAATGCAAATATTAGGTTTCCTGACAAAATTTTAGAGGGCCGATTTTTAGGTTATGCCGGAAAAGATTACAGTACAGGACTGCATAGGCCTACTGCTTTACTTAGCACTGGAGGACCTTTAATTTTCCAACATAGCAAAATACTTTACTGTTGCTGTTGGAAACTCAATTGTCATATAAGTGAAATACCCTTGGGCAGTGGGCGCAGCGTTAAACATCAATCAATTATAGCGTATCATTGTGGGCTGCCAGTCTCATTAATCACATTAAATTTTGTTAATAAAATTACTACTGTGGCAGCTAATTTAAGGACTTGGAAATTGTGTCAGGGAGACAGAGGACACATTTTTAAGTCAGAAAGCATCAGGATTTCTCAGAAAATATAAATTTGTTTGGTTAAAGGTTATGATATTTACACCACCTGCAAAAAGGTAACATTTATTCATAAACTAACTTTAAGGTGATTGACAGTAGTTTCCTCCATTAAGTGCGGGTGGTTGGAGAGAGCTTCATGTTGCCCTGGTGCTCTCCGAGCTAAGGGGACGAGAAGCAGATCTGTTTGTATTGTGTCCTATTATTGTCCTGTATTTGCCCCCTCTTGCCTGTGTTTGTTGCCAGTGGTGTCAAATGTGGTTTCCTTCACCCATTGGGCTGGCACGTCGTCATATAAGTGAAATACTCTTGAGTACAACTTAAAACCCCAATCAAACCTCCATTAGGCTGACACACAATTAAAGAATATGAAATAAAGTAACCCTGAAAACGATGTAAAGCAACAAGTTCGCAAAACATTACTTACAATAGAAATATGAAATTTTGTGGAATGATTTACTGAACAGGTGCATTAGTAGCCTATGTTTGTGTTACAATACATTTGAATTGTCAGCAGGTTTTATACTAAATTTATTAGTGCAGGTAGTGTGAAAAACCCCTTGTGAGACATGACAGTAAATGTGAATTATTGGATCATTTTTTTTTTTTGCTGCCATTGATTTCATGCAAATTTGTAACTATGTATTATAAATATTTGTTATTTTTCACATTGCATTTTGAATGATTTTTGACATAAATGTGATGTATTGCTGTATATATTTGTATATGACCTAATAACTATAATTCACGTAAGCATCATTCTCATGTGTTTGTTTTTTCTTTGCATGGAAGCTGGTGGTTTGGTGAGAGCATCATGTTGCCCTGGTGCTCTCATGGTTAAGGCGCAACACCATGCAGATCTGTCTAACATATTTTAGTAAAACTGTAATTGTCCGGTCTTGTCGAGGGTGGTTTTCTTCCCCCATTGGACTGGCGTGCCGTCCTGCGAGTAAAATAACCATAAGTACAGTGTTAAATCACAATCTAACAAACCATCTTTGCTTGGAACTGAGCAGCTTGGTGGGAGCTTCCTGCTGCCCTGGGGCCTGTTGCTTGAAGCCCTATTAAATGTAATCCGCTATAAGATGACGTCATGCCATGTTGAAGGTCTATCTCTAGCCCGGTGAATACAAACATTAAATTTACTAACTTATACTTGAAGGATTAAGATCATAGCCAATCAGAGTATATTTGGAATTAAATGTTTGTATTCACTTGAGAAAGGTTGCAGCAAGAGGCCTTAAAAGCAATATATCTTGTGATTAGGGGCCGTTTGCTCAAAGTGCTATTAAATTTAATCCGCTATTAGATGATGTCACGCCATGTTGAAGGTCTATCTTTAACCCAGTGTTAGCGATTTAATCTGGTGTTAACAGCTAATCGTCTTTTGAGCAACTGGCCCCTGAGATATATTGGGCTGTACCCGAAGGGCTGTGTTTTGGTCCAGTTTCTTGGCATCATCATGATCTACATAAGTGAAATGACCTTCAGTGTAGTGTACTTTTAAAAGTCATATTTATACAATTGATTTGTGCAACAGACCACTCAAGAAGAATTATCTTGCATTCTGTTGAGCAGGCCATGTAAGAGAACATTTTGCCAGATGATTGGCTTCCCCATTTTTATGCAGAACAGGTTGCTCAAATGGAGTCTTTCGAAAATTGGCAAGGGAGGTAATTCAAACTTTGTAAGCGTGTCCCCAATCATCAAAACATTTGTGATCCTACTGCTTTTAAATGAGGTCACATAATGCGATGTTTATTAATTATGACATTATAAAAACGGCTTGTTTTAAACAAAATACTTGAAAATATATGCAACCATTTACATTATACCAGAAGCCGAGTTATTAGCAGGTCCTCAAACAAAGACTTATATTGAACAAATTTACTCATAATCTTGGACAAATCACCTTTTCCTACTTAAATTAAAGAAGAGTTTTTTCTTGGAAAGAGCAAAAATCATGGTGCTCATCACTATTTTGGTTTGGACATTTTGGTGAAAAACAGTCCTGAATCTGGAATGAGTGTTATGAAGCTAACTGTTTACTTTAAAGACAACCGTATATTTTCAAAATATGTTCAGGTACATAATAATAATAACGCGCAATACCAGGCATACGGTTTAAAATTTCACTTTGGTGGAATTCAATCCCATCCATTATCACAACAGGATAAACCTTCAATTAAAATATGGCAGGTGGTCGGAGGGAGCTTCATGTTGCCCTGGTGCTCTCAGAGCTAAAGGGGATCACGACACCGATCTGTTTGTTGTGTCTGTATTGCATCCTGTATTTGTCCCCGTCGTGTCTTTTTTTGTTGCCAGTGGTGGTTTCCTTCATCCATTGGGCTGGCACGTCGTCATATAAGTAAAATACCCTTGAGTACGACGTAAAACCCCCAATCAAACAATCAATTAAAATATGAATTTAAATTGAGAATTTGTCTTATGGGGTTTTATCTTGTACTTACTGTTAGATCACTCATATGATGACCTGCCAGCCTGATAGTTGAAAGACACCTCTATTGAGGTTACTGACAATAAACAATGACATTACAGGAATATTGAATACAAAGACACCACAAACATTAACATGTCACCTGCGTGTTGCCCTTAGCTCTGAGAGCACCAGGAAGCTCCCTCCACCCACCAGGCCAATTAAAATTGAATTTAATCATCTGCAATAACACATCAATTAATTCACCCTTAAACTAGATTTCAGTGGATAGTTATAGGATGTTAATTGATTTAACAGTAACTTATGTCCCAACAACAATATAGGACTTGCGAAGAAAGTAAAAACAGATCAGCTTTGTTTTGACCCTTAGCTCTGAGATCAACAAGAAGCTCCCTCAAACCACCCAGCCAATTACAAACAAATTTGATTATCTTCAATAACACACTGCTTTAGTCACCCTAAAACTAGGTTTCAGTGGGTGGCGGAGTTGTATTTATATCAATTGATCGATTGGGGTTTTACGCCATGTGTAAGGGTATTTCGCTTGTATGACTGCGGTGTATTCCAACAATACTTGACACCAGCACAACCAAGATGTGAAGTGTTTTCATAATGTTGGAAAGTTAATCTTCCTCCAGTGCTAAGTAGAGACAGCATTGTTACTCTTCAAACAAATGGCCCTTTAACCAGGGGGTGTATTTATATCAATACCACCAGGTTTGTGTATAAGGTTCACAAAAAATATATTAAGACATATTTTAAAATGTATCATTTTATTATATTTCCAATCTCATATCTACACAATTATGTACAAACATTTTTTTTGTTTAAATCTTTTACATAGACCATGACACCTGAAATCTTCTTTAGTAAACACCTGAATTTAAAGGGCTGGCTGGATTTTTCTTTTTTTTTGGTCATATTTTTTACAGATTTACTAACTGTAACATCCAAGTCTTTTTCTATAAACTGATTTTTGTTTGAACACAATATACTGCATACATTTGTATTAAATTGTGAATCCAAATAGTTTAGCCCCAAGAGCTTCGGACCATCGGCACTTTTTCAGGTTTTGACAAGAGTTTAGAGAACAGAACAAAAGAAATGAAAAAAGGATAAAATAAAAAGATTATAAAAATTTTACACATTGCAGGAAATTTGGACAAGATTACAAACAGTTGCTACAGAAAATCTTGCATTATAACACAAAGATTGCATATTTTCAATTTTCTAAATTAGATTTATACAATCTTCAATTGTTTTCAAAACAATATTGTTGTATTTAAGGTTTTTAAAAATTTCATGCTTATTTAACACAACGATCAATTGATGAGTAGATACAAAATACATTTCATATAAAATTAAAATTATACAGAAAATAAAAATACAAGTAGTCAAGGTTTGACATTGAGTCATCTTCATTTTGAATAAAATATTCAATTTAATAAATACTATTCAAAATTGTTTCCAAAAATTAAAAAAAAGTTAAATTTGGATGATAGGGTTTGAATGAGATTTACTTGTCAATCTTATATTGTGCAATTTATTTTAAGTGGAATGAAACATCAGACTTTCAAATCAGTTGTGGTAAGCTTTTCATATAAATCCATATCTGTTATGAAATAGCATATATCTTACCATAATTTTATTAACTAGAAGTATGCAACAACCCATTGTCTAATGTGAACTGCATTAATGTAATTATAATTATATTTTCCGATGCTAATGCCCTCTCCAGTAAATGAAGAATACAAGAAGTTTTGTGTTTTTGCATGCAAAAAAAATATTAAACTGAATAACTTGTGCAAGACATGAAACAGATGTGGACTGCTTGTAACCTAAGACTTTCAAAAAAAGTATTTTAACTTATGATCAATTACCCACAATTCATCACTCATTTCTTTCATTTTCCAATGAGCTGAATCGACAGAGAAATGCGAGATCTTCTGTGAGTTCAATCTGTTTGTTTGAATCTGGTTTAAAGTCATACTCAAGGGTATTTGTCTTAAATTAGGATGGACTGTTCCTTGCTTAAATACGGGGAAAGCCAAGATGAAACTTTGTTAAAACCAGGCCATGATATCTGGAGCCACACCATGTGACTCACTCATATACCACATGTTGAAAGATGCCTGATGGACTTGAAGTCGAGAGCGCTACAGTGAAGGAGGATTAGGAGGCTGACATACTAACCACCAAACCAAGTCTACGGGCTGAAGCGTTTAAAGCTAGCCAAATCCCCAATTCTTGTTGATATGGGACAATGGGCTGTTGCATACTTCTAAATTATCAGGTAAAATCAGTATATTAGGTAGGACTTTTTGACAACTTTCTAATGTTTGTGTTTCGTGTACAACTAACCTCCATCAAATCTCTACATTTTATTATGTTAATAACTTATTCAACTTCCCTAATAAAATAATTTACGGATTGACTCTTGCTTAATAATGCCATGCTCAAGGGTATTTCACTTCTACGGTGGTGATGAATTTCAAAAGTAAATGGTATAAAATTTTTAATTGTTTTACTCTGTTGCCATTAAAGACAACATCGACATATTACATATTGTACCCCTATACCAAGAGGACTGAAGTAATACAAAATAATTGTTCTTCTCAATTTGGCTTCCTGCCACTCAAAGCTGTTGCTGTTGTTAAATGTAACATTTCCTAATCACATGACATCAGTTACAGAAAGTATGGGGTCGTCGTTCTGGAAGGAATGACTCTCTCGTTGTCGGGCACAGCGCGGAATAATTTTGGTTCACGATGATCAGAATCGGTAAATGATAACACGGCTGCAATGTTGCCGCAGCGATAACAGTAGTTAGGGGCGGACCAAACTGTCACTAGCTTCTCGTCAAACATGTATTTGAATCCTAAAACAACGACAACAAAATTGAAAAGCAAATTTATCAGAAATGTTTATCATATCTGTGTTTAGGTAAAACTGTCATCTCTACACTCCCTGGTCTAAATTCACCCAGTTGATCACATTTTGGTCAAAATTAGTCTGGACTCATTTAGGGATTACTGGCGTTTGCTTTTTCATTAGCCACACTAACATTGCATTTTATCATCTAAAGCTCAGGAGATTCTGGTTACCGTGGTAGATATTGAATTGCTAATTAAACTTTAATAATAATTCAACTCACCTTCGTGGACTAATTGATGGGCTCTACAAATCAACTTGATGTTGTTTATATGTACAAACTGAAATAATAAATATAACATTTAACAAGATTCAAAAGTCAATGCATTTCACTCTGACATTATAAAAGTAGATTCCGATTTATAATCATAACAGAAACTGTTCCATGGGATAAGTCAATGTTGTCATTAATAAACAGCTATACACAAATCATTTCTTTATAGCCTCTGATAGGACATGAAAATTGCAGTCTGATATGCCCCCAATGATAATGATCTAATTTAGCCTGTTCGCAGCAGCCTGGTTCAGGCCATCCTCCAGAAAAAAGACTGATTTGTCAACTGATAGTTCAAACATTCTTAGGGAAGGTTGAGCGTGAAGTTAAACCTCATTTACCGTAACATTTGAAGAGCAAACTTCCTCCAGCACACTACTCTTCTCATGTGGCTTGTTTCAATTTTGTTTGCCATATCTTTTGATAACATAATCAGCCAGTCATTTTTAAGGCGTACAATTGGACTTGCGCGCATAAGCACCCCTTAAAACTTATCGAAGAGTGCTCTTTGGTGTAAACCATGATGTCTGTTTGTTTGATTGGGGTTTAGTGCCAGGTTTAAGCACACCTTGATATGAAGAACACCTACAATAATGTCATCCAGGTATTTAGATATTATAAACTTATGAAAATGTAACTTATCCTCAGATAGCAAAAATAATTCCAATGTTACTTTCTCAATAGCACAAAAATTTCATATTTGTAACTAAATTCTTTAAAAAAAAAAAATCTACTCAGGTGAGTAAAATATTCAACAAGTTTTATTATAGGTAGGCTAGGTAGCCTTGTCGTAGTTGTCCAAAATACATGTATACTCGAGTGTTTTAGGTGTTCTTTTTTCTGCATACATTTATTTTTATAAAAAAGAATGACTGCATAACTGACAATCAAAATGCCTGAAACAAAAACAAAAATCAATCGTACGGAACATTTAGTTGTTTTTCCATTACCTCTTGAGTGACCCTAGCTCCAAACAGCCAGCCAGCACCCCGGGGGCTGATTGCCCACGTCTCCACATCTTCAGGGTCAGACCAAACCAAATGTGAGATACAGTTAAGAAAATGTACAATCAACTTTCCTAGATATTGCCCTGAATTTCAAGCCCCAGATACTAATTAGTCTTCAATATTATTTTTTCCACTTTAAATGTACCTTGTTTGTCTTTATTGATAATATTTCATCTAAACTTTTTTAAAAAAACGGAAAACGAGTTACCGTATTTCACGTTGAATTTCTGTCCGAATTAGCAACCCCCTTGGGGGTTAATGGCCATTACATTTGATACATACCACCAATGGTAGCTTTAAAAAAGATGTGTTTGTCTGTTTGATTGGGCATTTAATTTATGCTAATGGTTATTAACACAGAGATGGCGTGCCAACCCAATGGGTGAAGAAAACCACCCTCGACGTCACTGGCAAAACAGGACAAAGCAGGACAATCAGACTTTTTATTCAAAATCTTCATACACTCATATTTATTGATGTTTTATGCCATACTTAAGGGTATTTCACTTATATGACGGCGGTACATTCCAACAACAATTGACACTGGCACAAACAAGATGTGAAGCATTTGCATAATGTTGGAAAGTTTAATTGCCTCCCATGTTAAGTAAAGACAGCATTGGTACTCTTCAAGCAAACTGCCCTTAGCCAGAGGGCCTTACAGACACACAGGATGCAATACAAAGCTATTAAAAACAGATCGGCTTCATGTTGCTCCTTAGCTCTGAGAGCAACAGAAGCACCCTCCTAACGGTCCAAAGGATATCACAGAAGGCTCCTTTGTGTGGGATTTCCTGATTTCGCTCTATGGTTCTAATCTGGTCAATGGTCTTTATATCTGGTGAGAGACCTCCATGAACACACAACACATTGTCATCAATAATCTGAAATCAAAATCAGAACTATTATTTAAAGGTAGAAAAATAATCAAATCACATGTTATTGGTTGTATATGTAGTCATCGGTTTGTTTGTTTGATTGTTGTTTAACGCTGAACTTGAGGTTATTTCACCCATATGACAGTGGTGATCCCTTTGGGTAAAGGTTTGTTTGTTTGTTCAATTGGGGTTTAACGTCGTACTCAAGGGTATTTCACTTATATGATGACCGATTGTCCATTTTACACGGCACCTTGCCTTATTACGGTGGAAAACTGAGAGGAAACCTCGTAAAAAAATCACCCCCATGATTGCCGGAGCCACAACATGTGACTCGCTCATATACCTGATGGTCTTTATATATTAAACATATATAATATAACACTTACAACCTATATTCTATATACATGTATATAAAGAAGTGAATTATTTTCACTTTTATATTTCAGAAAGAGAGAAAAAACTAATTTCTTTCTCATTAACTTATTTCATTTATATTTTTCAAACTGTAATTACAATAGCACAACCAGAAAGTGTAACGCCTTTGTAGAAAGATAATTTCTGTCCAGAGCACAACAGGACAGCAGGAGTCAAAATGTGAACAGCAGGAGTCAAAATGTTGTGAACCATAGGAGTCAGTAGACAAAGTTTCTTCAAAATGTAGCCCCTTAACAATGTTGTAGAGTTGATAAGTTGAAGTATTTTTTAGGGGTCAACATAAAATGCTGTTAGCATTTGGCCTCGAAAACTCCATTATTTCTCCCTTAGACAGCATGACTACATTTAGCATGACTACATTTCATTAACTACCTTTACGGAATCCGAAGACTAGTATTCATAAATTTTTGTTTTTATTTAGTGAACATTTTTTGTTTTTTAAAACAATTTTATTTTGACAAAAACAATAGATTTAATTTTTAAACACACAGGGAATGGAGCCTAATACCTTAAACTACATATTTAAATGAAACCTTTCAACACAACAGTAATATCTTCTGCGTTTTTTTCATAATGAGGTCCTGCTAAAGCAAGTGGATTAAATAGTTCACCAGAATTGAGCAACCCCAAAACAAACTGTAGGCAAATATATACCCATGTGGTTCAACCCACCTTAAAGTAGGGCAAACAATTGAGTAAAATTTTAGCTGGCAAATAATCAAAAATGTGCCGAACTAAAATAACTTAGATGTGTCTCATTAAAGAAAACGTGGACAAAATAATTGTAATATGTTGTTGTTGTTAAAATTGTTGTTTTCTAACGACTTCCCATGTACAGATTCCACGGCCCTTCAATCACAACATTTATTTTCGAGATGATTGTTACAATATACATTTGTTTTAGTTTTCTTTTCCAAGTTTATATTTCAACATTTTTTTTTAAAATTAATAAATAAGTGTATTTTACAGTTATAAATTACAAAATATGAATAGTTGGGATCACTGTAATATGTGAATAATATTAAAGAAAATATACATCAAAATTAATCAGCATGTGTTCAGTTAATCATTTAAATATAGTTCACTGACTTTGCAGGTGGATCAAGCCATATGGGGTGCAGACAAGGGGGACAAAAATAGGTAAAGTTTAAGTAAAATTAAAGAATTTCAAATGGAAAAGTTTACCCAGTATTAGTTCGGATTAGACCTGCTGAGTTGAGTTAAACTCACTCTAAAGATGGATAAAACCAACACATGTAGGGTGGGAGAAATGATTGTGAGTTTATCAAACCCACTTGAGTGACAAATGGGCTCAGTATGGGCCCGTGCACCTGACCACCTGAGTCTAATACAACTCACTTTGAAGCCAGATTAATCCAAATGGGTGCACAAAAGGAACATGAAACTTTTTAAGTAAAATGCACAGGAACTGATTAGGTCTAATTACTCAGTATGTGGTCACATGACCTATTCTGATGAAAATATCT
>JAQQZZ010020032.1:0-11175 GCA_030265115.1 Mopalia vespertina | reverse complement strand
ACTGAGCCTTACTGGCAAAGATTTTCTGACAAAAACAGTCTCAAAACTGTGGAATTTACCGAAAATACACCCGTGTTTACACCCGTGACAACTTAACTACACATACCAATACACAATTGTGACAAATTTACTACAGCTATCAGTAGGGCCTACACAATTGTAACAACTGACCTAAATATGTCAATATACAATTGTGACAGCTGAAGTACACATATCAATACGCAATTGTGACAACTGAACTACAGATATCAATACACAATTGTGACAAGTGAACTACACATATCAATATACAATTGTGACAACTGAACTACACATATCAATACACAATTGTGACAACTGAACTACACATATCAATACACAATTGTGACAACTTAACAACACATATCAAGACACAATTGTGACAACTGAACTACACATATCAATACAAACGTACAATGCGACTGGCTGTCGCAGTGATTATAATTTTACTGTTATACCTTAGTGTTGTTTCTTTTTCCTTATTACCTAGACGTATATCGTAGCCGCGGCAGTGGTGATAGTTTGGTCATACTTTGCGGAGCCAATTCTATAATATTCTCTTTTCGAGATGGAATATTTCGTACAAATTGGTCATAGCTGATTAGTTTAAACCAGAGTTAAATATATGGAGACATTATGTCGTGGTACATAATGTAAAAGGGAGATACTTAAGTCTCAAACACATTCAAAAGATGTACGGAGATCATTTGCCGAAGTATTTAACTATACTGCATGAAGTTTTGGGGGATAATTGGAAATTGTCTAGACGCGTTGAAACTATTCCAAGTGTAAGATAAACTACACCAGGGTGTCTTACTTCTGTTTTTGTTAATCAGAGAAGTTTATTTTTCCCCTCTTTTAACAACCTTTGTTATGGTTTATCAAATGTTTTGATTTACGTTAATTTTATTGGGTTTCCGCTGCGAAGGCGGCTGTAATCATTCATGTGAAAATGAAACAAAATTTTAATGTAAAAAACATACGCACTCACACAGTGAAGATTGGTTTCGCACATACATCATTGATATTGAATAAATAAATTACAATATATATTCGATGATTTGACCCTTTTTTTCTAAGTGAGTATTATTATTTATTGAAATAATTTATCGACCCATGTACATCGATTAAATATTGATATATTTCTCTTAATTTCTTTAGTTACAGATGCGTGCACGAAGTTGGCTGATCTTTATTTCATCTTAGATGGTTCAGATAGTATGTCCCAAGAAAACTTCGAACAAGAATTAGAGTTTGTGAATAGTGTAGTGGGTGGCTTGATGTTAAATGACACCGATGGGTTTGCCGTGGGAGTGATTGTATTCAGTAGATACATTCAGGAGATTCAACTGGGTAGTGTGAAGACCAAGGCGGAATTACGTTCAGGAGCGAAAACTTTCACCCATGACCGAGACGGAACCTTGACACACCTGGCCATCGAGCGTATGAGTTCGTCCTTCCTAGGCGCGGGTCGCCAGGGTGTACAGAAAATTGGTATCCTTTTGACCGATGGATTGTCCAAGTTCCCCGTACAGACAGCCAACGCGGCCAGAAGAGCTAAGAATGAATTCGGAATTCAGATGATCGCAGTCGGTATCGGATCAAACGTGAATTCTCAGGAACTGAATGCCATTGCTTCCAGTCCAGACCTAGCCATAACAATACCGGACTTCAATGCCCTCACTCAACTTGCCTTAAATATAGCCACTACCGTTTGTCCAGGTAAGGTTAACAGTAGTAATAAATATATATTTATTTACAGAATGTTTCGGTTAACTTAGACTAGGATATCGGTTATCCTGCCTGTTTCATCAATATTCATCTTCAATCTGAAGTTTCTGTGAAAGTAGCATAATGCGACAATAACAGGAGAACGTTTGGTCGACTGTCTTCGATTAGTTAGTACCGCGTGGAATTATGGGATGTCTCTCAAAACTTAGTGTGCACGAATTGTCCGTGTCCGACATATCAATGAATAGAATAACAATAAATGTCTGCATGTACGTAGTCCAGGGAATGCATTCTTGAGAAATGAGATCCTTAGCAATGTTTTAGCAGCTTTCTGAATTTTTGTTATCATAATGAACGTTTTACTTTCAGAAACTACAACCACTACAACAACAACAACTACTACTACGACGACGACAACAACAACAACTACAACAACAACGCCTAGATACGGTGAGTATTTGTGACTAAGCCACATCATCAAATAGCACATCAACAAAATGTCCTTCTTATGTTTCTATATCAACTGGCGGTAGATATAACGTAACCAATATACGAAGAGATTTGATAGATTTGCAACTTCAGAGTTAGGCCTAATTGGTCTAACAGCCAAGTTAACATGTCATCATGCGAGCTACTACCTGTAAGTGACACACACACTACCGGATGTGTTAATATAGAATAAGGTGGTTCGAATAAAATACAGCCTTTGTTTTAGCGGAGATACGAAGGATATTACTCTAGTCTGGTAACTTAGAGGTTATCCAAATCGAGCCTGTGGGATACGTTGAATATCGTATAGTTTGGTCATTTAAACAATCACAAGACTAGCCATTGATTTTGAAAATGAACAGATAAGATTGGTGTTCATCGTGTTGGATAATCTTTTCGTCACACTAATTACATTTTATTTATTTTTATATACTTTTTGTTGTCAGACTTTTCATGGTGTGTTTTACCATCTAAAGACACGGTTATACAAATTTATGTTTTCTCCAATCATATCACGTTATTGTCAGAAACGCGAAAAAAAATAAAAATAAATGGGAAATGTTTGTATCAGCATTGTGTAAAAATAACAAAGCTTAGTTGGAAATAAGACATTTCAAGTGTGAAGTTTTCTCTTTGGACCGCCGTAGCCGACATGGTTGGCCTTGTAATACATGACCAACATATTGTAGCAAGCAGACGAACTGCAACATTCCATATATAGACAACGATCGCGGAAACGACATACCATATAAGGCACAGCTATTTTTACGTAATGACCTCTGACCTTAAATGAATTCGTTTTACTTGTGGTGACCAATCAAAATAGCATAGATGTTGTCTCACTGTTCGGGGCTGATGGCATCAGGGTTATAGTGTGAGAATGTATCGTATCACAGGCTCTCTTTGAAAAAAGTCTAAATATCACTTTCAATGAGACTAATTTAAACATTCAGAGTTGAAAGATGGACGGATATAAAATGTTTTTTATTTCTTCTGGTTACTGTTTAACAGATCCCTGTGACGGATGTAACTACATGAACGGAGTCGGTTATCAAGAACACGAATTTGACTGTAACTTATTCTACCAGTGTTTCCAGAATGGTTATGAACTGGTGCCCGTCCTTAAACAATGTGCCTTCGGTCTCTTCTGGGACCAAACCTCCTTGTCTTGTAAAAAGCCACACTATGTGACTCACTGTGCAAAACGTAAGTCAAACAGGTTTAGAACTACTGATAACAGTTTATATGACATCTACATTGGCATATCCCCGAATGGATGTTTTATAAACTTTCGGAAATATTAAAATAAGTCTAAAAATACATTTAAAAAATAACTGAATCAGTGCCCTTTGTCTGCGGCTAATATCTTATCTACAATTTTCAGGAATGTACAACAGCAAGCATTTGTAGATTCTTATCATACATATCAACACACACTTACATTGTAATTCGAACTCGATAGACTAAACATTTTTTGATCAAATTTGTGCCAAAGTGCTAAAGTGTTCATAGACGACCACATCTTATTATTGCAAAGGGATTCCCAGTAATGAAGTTATGTCTTTAAGTACCATTTTATTTTGTTTCAGGTATATGCTCAGCTGGGTCCAAGAACTATGCTTATTCAGGAAGCTGTCGGGCCTACTGGACTTGTTATCTTGCCAAGCCTATGTATGCCCACTGCTGTCCCGAAGGTCACGCCTTTGTGGAAAATGTGGGTTGTGTACCTGACCCTGGTTGTCAGGATCTTTGTCCATCAGAAATAGCAGCGGACCCAGGTAAGCAAAAGCAGGGGGAATAAAAGGAGCTTTACAGAAACGAGCTGATAAAAACGTCCCTTGTTAGAATATATTTAGAGCTGCACACTACTCAGTATGGGTTTTGATTGATTCGTACTCGATGGTAATTCACTCTAGGCTTTGCTTTGCTGGTAAATCGGGGGAAAACAGGATAAAACCTCGTAATACCACCCCGCCCCTCCACTCCCTTCATCGACACATACATCGAAATACCTAGCTTCCATACCTGGGTTTGAAAGGCATACTTGAATCCCAGAACTAGACTGGAATTTTTTTTTATACTAAAGTGGAAACGTGCAAGGGTCTCAAAGTCTCAGTTGTGAAATGAAACATTTAATATCTGGCCAATATTATAATAATGCAAGTAATTATTTAATAATATGCATAACTTTAGACCCAAATTAAGACAGATTGCAAACATCTCAAATTTTAATTTTTGACTTAAGCCAAAAATGCTTTATGGAATTGATCCCTGATGTATTAATCGAATTTTATGATATTTGACTGCAGGTGTGTGTAACAGACACCCGGGACCAGACGTGAAGCAGTATTATGAAGATTTGAGCGCCACTGAAGCTATTCTCCGGAACTGTGCACCTGGAAGTGGATTTGAAGTTAGCACATGCTACTGTTCCAAATTCCTTTCTGTCCCACACATTCCACCTAGCAATGGTAAGATCCATTGGACATTGTCAATATATATCTAACATAATTGTAACAATAATATTGTTCTTTATTTTATTAGTTGGAATTAAATGTCCAGAATCCTGGCCATCTTCTTAAGTTTCGACCAGTTGGTTTGCATGTTACTGTCAGTTAGGATTATAGGGACAAGAGGCTATCATATTGCTCAGCCGGATGCTCTGTGGTCAGTTACTCGAAAGACGATTTATAGCATTTTAAATTTAATCCGATATTATCACGCCATGTTGAAGGTCTATTTCGAACCCGGTATAAGCGATTTAATCTGGTATTAGCGGCTAATCGTCTTTCGAGTAACTGGCCCCTGTGGATAAAGTACAGCCATTAACACTCTGTGGATAACGGTGTAGAAGGAATGCAAAAAAGGCGTTGACGACTTAATTCATTGAATAAACCGTAACGCCGTGATTAATGCTATATCATTAAAAACAGCCCAACGCTACACCATTAAAAATGCTCTACAACAGCTGAAAGCATGACAATACTTCAAAACACGATGCACGAAGCTAGAGAAATTAAATGAGTGGGTCGTTTCCATTGGAGTTGTCATTATGTTCTTAATTGATCGGTTACAGTGTGTTCCCCTGCCTTGTACATTCCTTTTGATGTGGACGTATCTGACCAGTCTGTTAACAAGGTCTATGTTGGAAACCATGGCGTCAAAATTGAGAGAGATTTACCTGGTTCTATTGGAGGAGGAGTTGGTTACTTCGATGGGTCGTCTTCTGCCACGGTCTGGCGTTTCGCTAACGACGACTTTGGTCAACAATTTATCCTGACATTCCGCTACCAAGAGATCTCTGTGCCAGGTGTTCACGAGAGGGGTGAAGCTCTAGTGAGTAACAGGGGCTGTTACTCTCCCTGCTCTCTGGCCGTCACCTTTAATCGGGCTCTAGGGGAGACAACTGCGTCCATTAGAACCACCGGCAGTCAGACCGTTAAAGCGACTACGAAAAATAAAGTAAGTATTCTTTCTGGAAAAATGTGGGCCTGTATGTCTCGAGAATACTGGGTTTTAAAACCAACAAACGTGATAAATGGATCTATTGCATCAATCGTTTAGCTTGTTGAATATTGCTGATTATCTCATATTGTAATTTTAGAGCACTGACTGGAAACAGGTTCAATACACGTACAATGGTCAGCATTTAACACTTCTGGTTGACGGAGAAATTCAACTCGCTATCGCTACAGGTCAGTGATAAATGAAAAAAAATATCTCTCTCATCAGTTAATATTATTTGATTGGAAATATGAATTTTAAGTATTGGCATGCCAAAGAGCATAGAAACATCCCCGAAAAAAACAATGATTGCGTTTTATGTTTTTTAAACCATCGATGGGATTTTGACCAATTCAAAGAAATTCTTATTTAATCCCCTTTCTCTCAAATTTTCACAATGTATATTAAGATGAACGTAACACGCTTCACGATTAGAACCCGATGGCTAATCTGAGCTCTGACGATATTTCTACATACTGTCTTTGCATTTCTGAAATCGTTTACAGCTTCCAATAAAAGACGTTTAAAGGATGTTGCAAGGAGTAAAAATGCAAAACAAAAAAATAAAACCCCACAATTTTGTTACTTTTTTATCCATAGCATGTCTTGTAATATGAGAGCTTTACATATATTTATATATAGTATTTATTTTTTTATTATTAAAATGTTAATATTAATTTTCTTTAACAGGTGATATAGAGAGAGTCAAAGCGGCCATTCAAATTGGTGCTGGTTGCAAACAATACAATAAATTTAACGGATACATTGACGAGGTAAGTGAGGTGCCCGTATTATACAGACATATTTGACTGAAGTAGCTATGTAATAAGTACAGCATAGTACACACTTCTAGCATATATGGCTCATATTGACTTATGATTTTGGGTCAAGACTGACTCAGGCTAGCGTGTTTGAATTAACCAAAATGTTATACTGACTCGACCTTAACGTTTCTTAATAAACCAAAACGTTACATTGACGCAACGTTAACGCATTTTCAACTAAACTGAACGAAGTACTGACCCAATGTTGACTGGTTTGTTATCATACTTTATTGAATAAACAAAACTCTATATTGGCCCTTTTTTCTGAAACTTTGTTGTGATGCAGCGAAGATTCATGTCTTGCCATAGGCTGTTAAATAAAACGATATAAAGGAACACAGACACATCACTGTTCATTCATTTCGGATGGCGGAATGTCAATATGATTTAACTATAAACTTAAGTCATGGGTGAAGATATTACTGCGCTTTCTACCCAAAACACGTCCGTTGTGGTCATACTATCAGGTGAACTGGAATCCAAATAGTTGAGGCTTAGTCTAATTTGAATACCAGAACATAATGCTGTGGATTCCCTAGCGGCAAATAACGCAATGCTGTGGATTCCCTAGCGGCAGACACTTCTATGTACATCATTCTATCAAGTTTATTTCTCGAGCTCTCTGGCTAATGGCTGTTCGTTTGAAGAGTACCAATGTTCAGTTGTCGTCTTAAAGTAGCACTGGAATTTTTTGTGCTAGTGTTGTGCTAGTATCGATTATCGTTGGAATACACAGACGTCATATAAAATTAAATACCCTTAAGCACGGCTTAAATCACCAACAAATCAATCATAATTCTCTGTAGAGAATCATTACGACAACAACAACGAAATTAGACATTTGTTATAGACATTATTTAGAACAACGCATGACTGTGGCTCTATTTTAATATTTTGTTTAAATTTGTATACCCTCCGGTTGTCAGTATAATATTTACGCATATCTTTTGTTTATTCTTTCAGTTGTACATCTACAAGTGCTTGGCTTAGGAGATACGGTCCTTATACCCCTCAGACGGATCTATTTCCATCACAACACAGAAATTACATACACATCATTCACTATAACATATGAGAACATACCCTGTCCGTTTAATAATCGTTTAGAGTAGTATACACGTCATCCCTGGTAACTTTTGTTTAGATTCGTTAAGACACTTGTTTCTATAGGAACATCACGTAGCTTTATTAAACGTCACTCTTAGTACTGGTTTCTTGGAGTCCACACGAATCAAAACTTGGATTATCCGTTATGCCTCTCAGCACTGCGGTACAGATAATTTCGAATAGTTTCCAATCAAAGACTATACCTAGTTGAACATAGTAAAGAATTGTCAATTCAATTCAATTCTTAATTCTCTCAAAAAGCCACCAGATGGCACCAGAGGAAACTGACTTTTTAGTTCAAATACATAACGGAATGCATGTGATGAAACATGCATCTATAATGTGTAAGTTACGAAAAACAGAATTCAAATATGTCAAACAGTCGGAGTCCAAGATTTACAAATCGGGTAGGGGGTAAACCTTAAAGGTGGCACTTTTTTAAACAACGCTGGTTAGGTCGTTACGCATTTAACTACAGATTAAACACAAACACATCCCATAAAATAAACTGATATACACTAAACAGGGCTATGGTTACAATTCTAAGATTTCCTACAATTGCAGTCCCAGAAAGCAAACAGCTCACAGGTTAATATTTGTAGAAGCTATTCTTAAACAATTTAAGTCATTTCATTGGCGTACACCTTACAATAGAATGGTTACGCCAAAATCATAAATAATCTAAGTCATTTCATAGAGTTCCATTCCATTCCGATGAACTCGTTTTAAAAGTGAAATACATGTAAACACTCTGTTTAACATGAAGCGATCACTCAGTCTTAATCAATAGGAATAATTTAATCGAGTCCATTGGAATTGGGTCAGAAACCAACGTAAAAAATGTCTCAGGTGCTAATTTGCTTGTTCACCAAAACATAACGAGGATATATAGATAAAGCCTTATTTGATGTAAATATATTTACCTTACCACAATTTTTTTATGCAATTTTAAAAACACTTGACTGCACTTTTGTAACTATGTATTTATAAATAATTTATTCTATACTCATCACATGTGTGTGTGAATAAAGTTCTCTAATCATAAAACTATGGGTGTGTTAGTTTGATGAAGTCATGCATGAAGTTCTTTGTTTCCTCTGAATAATGTTTATATAGATGTGTTTATCTCTACAATTGTCTACATCATACAAGAGGTAGAGCTACAATCTGAGTGAGAAAACAATGGGGCCTGGCCAGTGACAAAGAAGGGAGATAAATCTGTCAATCGTATAACTGGCAGCGCCACCTATGTCAATGACTAATAATAGCATGATATGAGTATTCAATTAAATTTGATCGTTAGTCAATGACATAAGTGGCACAGCCAGCTATATGAGCGACAGATTTATCTCCCATTTGAGATATTGGCCAATCCAATTGACTAATAATAGGATGATGAGTATTCAATTAAATTTGATCGTTAGTCAATGACATAGGCGGCACAGCCAGTATAAATATGAGTGACAGATTTTTCTCCCATTTGAGGTAGGCCTACTGGCCAACCCCATTTCCGTCTATAAACATGGAATTCGTAATGTCATGTGTGGTTTTGATTGTTCAGGCAAAAGTGCATCCGGATACAGAAAAACGACGGACTGAAAAGGTAAAGCAAAGAGTCGACAGGCGGAAAAAAAGTATTTAAAAAACAATAAGAACAACAACAACAACATACGATGAAGAACAAAACAACATAAAACAGAATCCCCCATCAGAAACAAAATCCGAAAGTATTAAGTGGTTCTCAGGGTGTTAATGTTCGCTTCGCATTTTCTTTTTTCCAGTCTTACACTCGGGCTCTGGATATAATATTATTTAATAGTTTTATTTCGGAAACAAGTCCATATGAATACAGATATAAATATCAAACGGCTTTGACAGCTGCTGATAAGAAAGAAAAAACTTGCCTAATACAGAATTTCGAGCCATTTAGCCGCCAGTTTAAAGCAATATTTGTTATCACAGTTGCTAAGACTGTTTATCATCCAGTTTTCACCAATAGACAATCTTGAGAATTAGTTCACCGAAAGAACAAGTGTTATTTATGGCGAACATAAAGTTCGCGCTACAGTATTTTCGTTATCACAAAATCCATCTAAACGATCGAGTTGTTACGTATTATTACTCTAATACCATTGAAATACACCAGAGCTGGCAACAAAATACATGGCAATAATAAGCTTTGGCGAATAGGTTCTTCTTAACAAACTCACTAGAGGTGGAACATATTTTTTTAGTAGAACGTTAGCTCTGATACAAAGTCTGGCACCGGCTTTTATAGTTACGCGGAAATTTGATAAACCGAGAAACTGTAAGCTAGGTTTGATATTTGTCTTGTTACAGTACCTTAGTAACAGAGTACGTTTGGCGACTTCCTAAAGTCTAAATTCGTTTAGCTAGCTTAGTCGGTTAAGAATATGCACGGTATCTAAGGAATTACAGCTTCGGTCTTTGACCTAAAATTAAACCGCCAAAAACAAAGTGCATGTTGGCGGTAAACATGTCGGAGATCATTTGTTCTTGTTTTTCTTTTAAATCATAAACCTTGGACTCCATGTTATAAACTTATTTTATTGAAAGAAACTAGCAGAAATCAGTCACCATGCATACTTTCGTTTTTTTGCCGAATTTTGATTGGGCATGTCAGACCTGTTGTAACTGTAAAGCACTATATACGTTCATTTGTATGTATACCGGGATGTAAAAATACAATCAAATTTTGTATACTTCCGGAGAAGGTGCTACCGTGCTTAATTTGCTATAAAAAAGTTGTATAGTCATTTTATAACATCTTTTTCCTGATGATGGTATAGTGAAGTAATCAGGTTTTTTAAAATTAATTTAGTACCGGTACTTTTCTACAAGCTGAATGATGTGTTTCAAAGTTACTGATAAAACCTTATTTTGTGACGAAGTCGGCACTGGATTTGTGTATTAGGCCTACTTGGTGAAGATATATAATTAGTAAAAGTTTTTTCGTGTAACATCATCTGACAAATTTAGATATTACACGTTTAAGATTATACTATTGTTTTGTCAGTTTTAAAATGGTTTTAACTACCGTTATATATACAAATACGTAATATGATTGCCCCGAAACTGGGGGTTGAAATGGACAATGCAAGTTCGACATGGACGACACATTCTTCACATATAAATTACAGGTTTTCATCGGATCCAGAGATCTGTATAAATAATGTTGATCAATGGTGTTTAAAACGCCAATATGATGGTTTGAACGAACGGCATATCTGCCATGTATATTCGTCAAAACTTGGTATTTTAGTTCTGGATAAGATTTACTTAACTAACGTACCCTAAACCCAACACTATAGCCACAACTCAAGCCCGGCACTCTAATGGTGTCATTGTATAAGCAAAGGGATATATAGGACAACCAATCTAATTAAAATCAGATCTCGGAAACGCTCCCTGTGTTTTGTTTGTCGCTATATTGAGATCTAACGCAATCACCTTACTTATAGTGTTCAATTTGGTCAAGCTT
>JAQQZZ010020021.1:0-11175 GCA_030265115.1 Mopalia vespertina | reverse complement strand
CGGCAAAGGCAGTCGCCGACGGAAAATCTCTTGCAATTAGTCGCCGACGGAGAATCGCTCGTGTGCGGCAGGCTTAAGTAATGCAAAAGGTAGGAATAAAGATCAAACCTTTCACCAAATTAATGAAAGTTGTTAGGCAGTGATGGCTTAACGATGCATGGCTACCTGATATGTAAAAGAAGACAAAAGGCTACCACTGGAAAGGCTAATCCATGAAAACGACGACGAGAGCGATCAGAGTGGCAGGTAGTCACTCGCCTACGATATTTAACAATTGTCCGCATGTGTTGGTAGGAGATTGAGTGTGAATGGTCAAGAAAAACGTCACACCCATGGAACGATATTTTCTTGGCAAGTTGGCAAATAAAGACTTGCCGTTATTCACTAGGTATATTCTATGAACAAATAATCATCACTTAAAAAAAATTCCAGTTTGTTTACATCTGGGTTTTTTTTTTGCTGCATAGGAAATAACGTTCGATGAGTTTGACAGCTTTTTTCCAACTTCTTCGATGTTGTGAGACCAACCTTCCCCACCAAAGACGCAACCAAAGTGTTACAACCGCAGATACCAACACAACAGGTACCAACGACCTAATCGTATTAGGACGTAATTACAAATTTGATAGATTTACCTAAACACGTACCTTTAACAATAATACGAACAGATTTAGTTTCTGTGTATTCTCTGTTGTAAATATAGTTTTTAGTAACACACACATAAGAGCCGCTGTGGTTGGCTGATATGTTGTTTATCGCCAGGGAGGGCGATGGTGATAGGCTGACCAAACCTTTTGCACTTTCTTTGCCGTGTAAAGGGAGGTAACTCCAAGCAAAAGATGGTCTTGGGTTTCCATTCGCTCTGCATTGCAAGTTTATATCATCTCCTTCAATAACATCCATTTCCTGAGCAAGAGGCATATATACCGTATTAATGCTGGTATAGACTTCAGTGGCCTTCACGGAATCTGTGGGATAAATAAGGCGGTATTTTAAGTTTTAATAAAACTAGAATACTAGAAATACATTTCGGTATCCGCGAATTAATCTGGTGTTAGCGGCTAATCGTCTTTCGAGCAACTGGCCCATGAAAAAGAATGTCCTAGATG
The DNA here is from genome assembly GCA_030265115.1 of Mopalia vespertina. Classification (NCBI taxonomy): domain Eukaryota; kingdom Metazoa; phylum Mollusca; class Polyplacophora; order Chitonida; family Mopaliidae; genus Mopalia; species Mopalia vespertina. The sequence continues at coordinate 10,066 of JAQQZZ010020021.1, read as the reverse complement.
CCTGTCTACTCTCTTTTACCAGTTTTGCCTGTAACGACTAGAATAGTAGTTCACAATAAAATATTATTTTTTTTCATTTTTATCTGCCAATTTGTTCTCATTGACACCAGCAATCACACGAGGAGACAACTTCATACTGCCAAGGCACAACCAATCGTTTGAATGGGGTTGTCACAATTAACAATACGAATGCATGTGTGTTTTCATTTTATGTTATCCTTTAACGTAGTATAACATGTGTATCCAAGCCAAAGCAAGTAATGAAAAGAAGGTGTATATAAATACAATCTGGTTACTCACACTGTACATCGAGTATACGCTCATCTGATACTTGAACTATTTCTTCTTTAGCTTGTTGTTGTACAACACATTTGACTTTCTGATCGGCGCTTGTTATCATGATCGCCAGTGTACTTTGTCCAAGAGGTGAACAACTTCCTGATATTTTACTAAAGCTTGTGATTCCTGACATTTCGATTTCTTCAGGGTGATGTCGTTTTGTACCCTTATACACAAGCCACCGGAACGCTCCCACTGGTCGCCCCATCGTGCCTGTACATGTAAACGTCACAGGACGATTTTCGACTAGTATTGACGGCTCCTGTTTCAGAGAGGGCACAGAGGGTTCTTCTGAAAAACATTAAACCGTAGACATTTGTAATGAAAAATGACATGGATATTTCCCAGTAAGATTAAAGTGAAAACCCATAGAGAACCAGCCTTAGTCATGCAAGAAATACTTACGTTTTGTTTTAAACTCTACCAAGCAGTTATTGAATCAAAGTGGTTAACTTGGTATTTTGGTTTCTACACATTTAAGCCTTTTAACTTTAGCTGAAAAGTTATGCCGATCGCCAGATGTCCTGACAATCTATACCTGTGTTCATTTTAGACTCTCCGGGATGATTTCCTTCATCCTAGCTCTAAATGTGCGGTATCTTTTCAAACCGTGGCATTAATATAGAAGACTGTGAATACTAGTGACATATTGTAACAATTTGACACAATTTGATTACAATATATCATTAGCATATAAGTCAATCAAATTGATATTTAATTACCCTCTATACCTGCATTTATACTCACAAAAATCCTTGTCGGACAACTTTACACAATATGTTACACTATTCCGCCGCCTTTTTTGACAATATATAATTTAAATCATTTCTACCTACACAAAATGATAGCATTACTAAATAACTGCTTCAGACATGGCGGTTTTTCTTAAGAAGCTAACCGTTGAGATGGACTTGCACCTTGGGTTTGTGTGGCGCTTTGCCCCCGTAAACTTGAACTTCACATTCGTATGTCCCTTCGTCGATGCACTCTGCTGGCTTGATTTCTAGTTGTATGATTTTGAATATCCCTTGTGTTATGATTGTTATATTGCCCTTTGTCGCTAAATGCTTGTCAACGAACGTAGGTGGCAAATCTGTTAAATCTTTATTGGGTATTTGGGCGATCAGTTTGAAGTTGTCGTCATAAGCCGTCTTCCGATACCAGTTGATCCCAAGAACGATATCTGAACCAGAGGCCCGATAAGAGCATTCTATTGACACAGGCTCTTTTCCAACTGTGGCTATCTTTGGAGACGGCGCCCGCACCATCACCAGTGTGTCCACATAATTCACTGAAATAGGAAGTAAGAAAATAGATAATAGAAAAATAGGTATCAACTACTATGTTCAATCTGGTGTATTAGAAACATGACATTAAAGTTAAAGTTATTAACAAATACAATCTGCAATGGTTCGTTATTATTCCAACCTATTCTTGAATAGATGTGCTGGACATAAATTTTTCCAGCAGATGTTTTGTTTAATAAGACTCAGAAAATGCATCGTGAATTTTTCATGACTGATTTTTATTTTACCATTATTAGAAAGGTGATAATTAAGATAGCATTATTAAACTGTATATAGAAATACCATAACGAACTATACTGACGTTCCGCGTGTAATTTCCAGCCATTTTTTTAGAGAACTTGACAAATACATATTTTTTGGTGACTTTTTGCCGATCGCAGTCACGCTTTCCATTTGTAAGTCTATAAAGAGCCCCCATTTAGCATAGCTTAAAAAACAATTCACTAATGTTCTTATTCAGCGTTTCTAGGGAAATACAATTCGTGCATTGTGCTGTGTCCACCTAAGTGAAACCAGCCATATCAGATCGTGTTCGGCCAATGCTTTATTTCTAGAATCTTTAAAATGATTACTTGTCCAGAGATACTCTGCTGAAATCATGTAGCGTGTATGTTCCAGACTTCAACAGAGTGAATACTTCGTATTGTTGGACTCAAATTACAATGCTTCCCACTGCCACACTTCCCAGACAAAGTTTACTTTGGGTAAATTGATTGTGTATTTTGGGATTTGCGGTGCTCTAAATACCCCATGGCCCTTTCCTATTCACCAGAACGATGTAGCTAACAGGGCACAATACGTGAATTTGATAAGTGCACGGTTCTCTACAATAGCCGTACTGTTTGATTTCGCTAAGCTAAATGGGATTAATGACATTTCATTTATGTTATCAAATAAAGTATTCATACCATTATCTTAAAAAAATATACAATATGTACTATACATATAATAGTGTTTATATCTCCGACTTCAAGAAATGGGGCCATATTTTGTTCATTTACAAACGGCGGTATTTAACAGTTTTTATCAACAAATCTTTTAATAATATTTGGAAAAAATGTAGTGGAACCGGTTAGAGGAGTAACCGAATTCGACATTGTCGTAATACGTATTACAACTGGACGATAAATATTGGCACATTAGGCGAAATGACCATGTAGTCTAGTACCTGACAGGGTAAATAGATTTTTAGTCTGTCTCATATGGTAAATGTTAATTATCTAATAACGAAATTACCTGTATTTACTTCCAGATAAGAAGATATAAAAGGATGTTTCCAGCCAATTCGCACAATTTCAAAATCAAGGATAATTTCTAATTTGCTCAATAAACAGATCATTTTGAACTTTTACAGTATTTTACATACTTCTTATAGTGTCTAACCTTTTGGCAATATTTTAATTTAACTGACTCAAAATATTACGCATATTTTACAGAGCGCAGGTAAAAAGACATACAATGCTGGTAATTTACACATGAATTATTATATCACCATAACTCGCATATCAAAAAGTACTGTTTATATCAGAGCAATTGGTACCCGATGCATTGAAAACTTGAGTTATCGTTTTCGGAAGAACCCAATTGTTCCCAGACACCAAAACGCACTAACTGCATTGCGTACAAGACTAAAGCAGTCACGAACAAACGAAAGAAGTACAACCATCGATTCAATATCATTCGCTAGTCTAATGTAAACATAGCTACCAATAGCTGCTGAATTGGCCGGATATTTCTGGAATTGTAACCGGAGTACACATGTTAGACCCAATGTCAGAAACTTTACGAACCACGTTAACTACATCGGTTGTCTTTATCGATAAACATTAGTAAATTACTTTTCTTGTCGGTATGAAAAGAACATGCCTGCATAGCTTTTCAATGGATATATAGAAGGGATTTAGAAGTCAGATTAAACTTGCACAAGACATACGTCTATAGATTTGAATGAACAAAAGCTGAAATCCATAAAGGTCTTTCTTGAGTAACCATTCTTAGTTGCAAGGCTGGATTTCAGTCAAGGAGCCTTTTAAATGTCACGACTTATTCAAATATCAATACTAGATGAACAAATATAAAGTTAAGGAACGTATTATTGTTTTCTTAACGTTGATTTCGTCTTGATTATTCATTCTGCTTGTTACGGCAAATGCACCCTTGATTGGAAAGTATTAATCCCAGCTTCGACATGGATATGCATGTCTGTCCTGTTGTACATAAAGCTAATGACACCATATATATACTAAGACAGTATTTTTGTCGATCCTTTATTATAAATACATCATATTGCAATGTATGCAGGTTATGTCAATACATTTGTTTGTGTTCGGATGGTGTCTGTTACGTCCCAATTGAAAAGCTAACGAGTGAGTAAATACAAATTCGTTACTATTAAAAAGGGACGAAAACCACCAACGATAAGTTATTCGTCAGAATGAACCTGTGCCTTAACTGGAACAGTGATAGAATAATCATAAATCATTCAAATCCAAAATTTGTCTTTTGTTGTAGCTGTGTGACACGAAATAATGTAACAAACAAGAGGTATCGTGTAGAGGACACAGCTGAGGATACATACTTGACTACAGCAACTTTAGATGGATCTTTCGTAAATGTAATATTTCTTGAATTATTTAGAGATATAAAACATGTGTTTTATTAATGTATTAAAACTCCACTAAAGTCAATAAATGACTCTTTTTTCTGTCACATTTGAGTTGTGTTACATATACAGTTGAGTTTATTAAATCTATTAGGGGCACGGCAGACAAATTGTTTTTGTGTATTTAATACATGTATGTATCAAAAGGTGAATATGGAATAAGTTTTTAACGATTTTGTAATATGATGGTATCGGAAGTTTAAACTTACTGAGAGCGACTGAATCAAATTTAAAAATAAACATCGTACAATATGTTTATTCAAAAGACGACTTTTGTTAATTTAATTATCAGATCGTATTTTCCTGCCTATTGGGTTTCACAAATACATATCACCATCCAATTCCCGCCCTGAGCTCGCCGAGACGTAATTTTATTATGCCAACACTTAAAACCGATATGGATTTATGTAGATCCCAAAATACACAGAACACTGACTACTCACAGAGTGAACACCGTTATTTTCTGTTTTAAGCCAAGTGTTCATTAATTTATAAAAGTAAGAAGGTTTCTGGTCAGCTTACTAGAATCATTTATCTCAAATGACAGTTCAAGAAGGTAAGATAAACATTATGTAACCGGAGATCATCAATGTTTGGAACTAATTAAAAGAATCGTGGTTTAATACTGTACTCACCTTCACCCATCCTACCTTAAGTCAGTTTGATTTGAAAATTGTTTAATTTCTTTTTCAACAGAAGGAAAAAAAGACTCGTCAATGCGTATAATTCAATAACACACAATTAATGAAAAAAACTCTTGGTAGATTTAGGTATTGAAACACGGATATTACCTTCTTCGGTATAGTTTTTATGGGCAAAGAAAATTCATATCTTTTAAACCAAAATCTTACATCGCAAAACAAATTAAACATCGGTAAAACTTCAACGCAAACGAAGCATGACTAAATCAATGACAGATTTTACGAATATCGCCAGAAGGCCACTGCTTACGGTAAAGAACACACTGCCGTCTTAAGTAGTAAATACTTCATAATCGTTATCACAGGCAAACGTTGAAACATACCGTCAAATTTGGTTGCTTACGTTAATAGCAAGCTACAATACCTACCAACATTAATAAAAAACGAATGGTTTATGCCATAAACCCTGCTTCTGTGTACAGTTTTATGATTAAATTGTGTTACTACACATCTTGTTCGATTGAAGGCGTTTAACATGCCAATGTTAATGGTATTGATTAACGAACACAGACAAGAGGAAACACTGTAATACATTTTTGATATGTTTATATTTTTTCAGTAATATATTAGTTTTCTTCATCTAACTATTTGACACATTTAGTTTTTCAGATTGTGTGTATACGGTCTTTATACTTCTGGGACAAGTTGCTCGCAGCGCTATTAAACGGAATCTGCTATTAGATGACGTGCACTTTTAGCGATTTAATCTGGTAACTAATTGACACAAAAAAAAAATAGTTTAAATAAATGTTAAAATTGTTTTCTACATGAATGATACAGATGAAAATAATAATAGATCACTCAGATTATGCGTGAAAATAATTTCACAGCAGTTGAACATCAGACAGATCAATAGTTATAAAAAGCCCCATGTAAGCGCCCAATTAAAGGCTTCGTTTTTTGTGTTTCCATACAGACAAGCTGTATGAAATAATTTTGAGAGCACTGTAAATATTTTTTCCATCAGAAATGACGTCTCAAATCAATATTTGTGAAGCATTTTCGATGCATATAAATGCAACCAAACCATCTAGGATGTTCCCTCTTAGATAACACTTGTGTCCAATTTAATGCTAATATGTTTTCAGAATTTCAATAAATTTCATCTTCAATGGTTATTCTTTGAATTTGGGACAAGTTTGTAATCGGCGTTGAACTGTCAATATTGGGTTGACAAAAGACTGGAACAGGTGTTTTCACCCGAGCAGGTGTCATATTAAAATATTGTTATAGACAAATTTAGTATTGGATAAGGCTACCAATCAATTTATTATCCAAGACAAAGATCGAAGTTTAAATACCATGTGTGGCAACAGATAATATATATCGGACGAAGTAAATCTTACCTATGGTTGGTTGCCTGCAACCTAAATATCAGCTCTTGTCGTTTATTAACAGTTAAATATGTAGCTACCAATCTATTTAAATAATTGAGGTTTCCGCTAAGATACATCTACATAAACCATGCTCTAAACGCTTACTCCTAAATGGAATAACATTCTGTCTTAACATTTGTGAACAGCGAAGTTATAAACTAGTGGAAGATTTTAGTTCACCAAGACACATATGTATCTTGGGTAATGGGTTTTCGGCATGACTGTCTAGAATTGAAATTCAGAGTGAAATGGTCACTTACGGCGCAAAGTAACGAAACGCATGCGATTGGTCTTGCAAATGTTTCCTCTAAATTATCCTCGATGAATTATACATCAGCCAATGACAGACGTTCTCCAGATGCTTTTGGAAAGATGACTCTCTTTCGTGTGATGAAGGTCGTCACAATTACCGAGACCTATATTTTATCGCTGCTTTGCTGAATGGAGTGACCATACCGTGCTTTTATGCCTATACTAATGATTCGTGGAGTGCCTTTGTCATATGAAGACTAAAGATTATTTGACATTGGACACCATCGCTGAAGCCGAATCGTTGTCATCCTAATTAAAGTACCTAGTCACAAAAGATCAAGATACCGTGGTCATATTTATATCTCCCCGTACTAAACTATATTAAGGTTTATTAAGAAATTTGTCTCTGGGAGTTTATGTAGAACATAAGACGATTCATTGATTTTAATTAATCTACATCCCTGTGCCAGTGTGATTCCATTTTAGAAATATAACTATAAAAAAATAATAGGTACGGCGGCTTGCTCGTGTCGTTAATAGTTTTTTGCCAAGAACATACAAACGACGCCATAGAAGCTCATTGGCGACTGAGCGTGAATGTTAAAAAATCAGTATAGAGTTGGTTAATCGTCTTGAAGTCCGCATAGAAGTCTATAGTATATGTATTCATTAAGCTACGTGTTCTCTTAAATCAACCGCGAACTTTTCTCGCGATCAGCATTCACACCCGCTATTCCGTAGTACCTTTAACACAACAGTACCCATTGTAACATCATACAAAAAATATTAAAGGTACAAGCCATGAGACTCCCAGAAGAACAAAAAAAAGTATTTACGTTAGATTGATTTTCTAATTAAGCATTTTCATTTCATTTCATTTTATTCGCCAGAAAAAGCAGTAAAACATAATAAATGTATAAGTAATATAATAAATTAGCACCGGAGTAAATAACAATGACCAGTTTATTGTTTTCTATTGTATTGAAGCGACCCAATCGCAGAATTGTAGTCTCTATTTGTAATCTATATTCATATATATATTGAACATTATTATCTAGTGTAATGATTGACCCGACTGTTCTTCGAGGACGCAATCGTTCAGACTTAAGACCGACGTTTGACTGTATTGTATACAATAAGCCACTTGAACCCAACTGCATTGACCTCATGACGGCTGTCCATTAGAATGTACAGGTAGAGTAATGGGTCATTGTCGCTAGTCTTTAATTATTGATTTTATTTTGATCATATGAATACATGACAATGAAGAAAAATTGAACAAGTCTTCAGATTGTTTGCTCACACCTGCTCAACGCCAATTGGATTATTTTCAAATTCCGGGCATTTCGTTTTGTTTTACGGTCTGTGGCATTGACTGAGCCCAACGGTCTAAAGAAAACAGACAGGAAGGCCCTTTAATAATTTGCCGGTTTGTCGGAGGACGTCAGCTCTCGATGAGCACTAATTCCCAAATTGATTAAGACAAGATCCGCTGAGTAAAGGCCTGTAATTTGACTAGTATGGATAAAACCATGCACCAGACGTCGCTTTTATGTCAGATTTACCAGAAGATTGATCAGAAAATATTGATTGATCATCTGCCACAGAGATCATGTTTGCTTGGCAAATGGCTCACAATCTAATCTCACCATTAATTGGCTTAATCCACAAAACATGACCTTTCTGAGTAAAGCCGTAGCTTCGCCATAAGCTAACTTTTGACACGTTTCTTTTTCTTTGATAACATGGAGTTGCAAGAAATTCCTACGTTAGAAACGAAGTCTGATCTTTTTGCTTTATTCAGATAAATTACAAGACATGACCTGATCGTCATTGACATCAAAATGCTGTTTCCTTCAAAGAAGACTTTCAACGTGTTAAACGCATTTCGATACGATATTGCTAGCATAAATGCCCTGTGTTGGCCCTGATAGCCTTAGTTCCGGGTTTGAGGCCCGGTGGAGACAATTTACTTCCTCTGTATTCAAGTCGTAGTCTTTCGCCTTCTTTGATCATTTTTGAAATTCTACTGGATATGAGCTTTATCACTCCCATTGGCACTAGTCACGTGACGCATTTCCACATTTTCTGTCGTAAAAACGAAATCATGTCATTCTTTTAAAGTTTTTATGGAATTACTTCTGCTTGACTGTGTGTGTTGTATAAATTACCTCTTATAAAGAAGTCGAGTAGCTTGTTTGATTAGAACACTCTAAGTATGCCTAATCTCTGGGAATACTTGTAACCTTTTGTCTAGACGTAAGGCTCCAAATCGGCTGTAATGCTGTTGTCCGGGAATAAATGCGTAACGGAAAATTGCCAATTTATCTGGTTGAAAGCTACTTGGTTTATTGGATAGCCTAGCTCTCTTGAGTGGTCCGTTAATGGTGCAAAAGGCACACGTATGAGTGACCCTTTGAGCTAGATACGGCCGTTGTGAAATTGTCAGTCCATGTTATGGGGTAAAAGAATCATAGAGACCAACATTATACCAAGCGACATTATCGGGGCAACACCTCCATGATAGAAATTGATTAAGTATTAAATTCAAAGGTCGATGCATACATATTTAGGTTAATACCACCAACATTTAAATGAAACACATCTAGTAATTAAACATAGTTTTATTAAAGGAAGATTTCTGTGTCATGTCGGCCATCCACTTATTGATTGTTTGACGCACATACATATGACGGCGATATCCTGCAACTCTGAATGGCTTAATTAACACAAGCAGTGTTAAACTTGTCTCCTCTATGAGGTAAGTAATGTTCCTCCAGTGCAAAGACCATATGCTTCAGCTTGGAACATACTAATCTTTAGTCATATGACGAACTGCTATTGGAAATGGCCAAATATAAGTCTAAATCCTGTATATGTCATTGTGATTTTAGTAGTTATTGAAGTGTCTATCATCATTGAAGTATATTTCGTCTAACTGTGAATTGAGTCAAGTAAGATCACAACTGGCAGCATACGTAGAGGAAATACGTCAGACGATTGTCACACTTGGGCGGATATAGGCCTGCATCGTTGAATAATATATCGAATAATGATTCGTGGCTGCCCAATACTTTAAGACAGATTATTCTCATTCATGTGGAGTAGACCGTTGCATTCAGCTGATATGTAGATCCCAATGACTGCGAAGTGTGCGTAGACTTTCAGCTGTATACCGCCTGGCTTGTTACATTCGCCAAATGTTCTCGTCATATCATGTTCTGTCATGCTCTCCCACTGGTAAAGGTCGTCACAATCATTTTCACATAGGGCTCCCGTTTATCAACAAGATTGTGTGTATACCGTCCATTTTGTAACCATTAAGTACCATCTAGCTTTTTAACGCAGACTTGGAACTTTGGGATAAACCAGCACCATTACTGTCTTACCAGGAAGTGACGAAGGTTATCTCCCCTTACAATAAGCCAA
>JAQQZZ010020010.1:0-11176 GCA_030265115.1 Mopalia vespertina | reverse complement strand
CATTTACTGCTGGCGATTCGGTGCCTAACTCTGAGGGTCGTGGGTTCGATTCCCGGACGGGTTTCAACCTGCAAAAAACTGGAATCGGTTCAAACTAAGAAAGTGTTATCCGAAAATACTAAAGTTAACTGGGTAACTGGTAAAGTCAAATGTAATGTGTTTGTTGCAAAGGGGCGTTTGGTTGTTCCAAAAAGAAAACATTATAAAATATAAACGCAATACAGCTCTGTTGGCTGAATGAGACATGGCTGTTTGGTGTTTTATATTAACATATAATTATATGTTTTTAATATTTGCATAGTCGTTTAGTTTTTTTAACCAGGCTGTGGTTTACCAAGTCAATGGAAATAACTGGGAAATAACATGGAACTTCTTGACGTTTAGTTGTTTGTCTACAAATGTGTCTACAAATTCTAATAAATAAATCTCTCAAATTTACTTCCAGAGGGTTTGTATGTCAAGTTTATTCGCATGTATTTGGTTTGCATTTGACGAGGCTTGCACGTTGCACGTGTCAATTTATTTTATTCAATTGAAAAAAACACGATGAATAATTACAGGGTTACGGCATGCTTTAATAATAGTGACAAATGACGTTACTTAATGCTGTTTGTTTTATCACAAGCATCGTGCACGCAGAATGGCTTCAGTAATTACAACATGTTATGTATACAGTAAGGAGAATCACTTGTGTAATTGTATGGTTAACGTATATTGTACGACATCAACAATGTCAGATTAAGGACCAATTGCACACATTCACATCTGGATTAATGTACATTTTTCTTATTTACTGACTTCTCACTGATAATAAAGATAGTTACCCCAGCGTATTAATTGGCTAAATCAACAGAAAGCAATTTCCAAATTCCATGGGGATTAAAACCTTTTTGCTGCAATAGGCCCCTATAGTGACATCGGCCCCTACGCTCTTAGACAAATATGGCGGCTCTAATGGAACCCTTTAAGGTTCTTAAGTTATGGCTGTGGTGGAACCCTTTTTGGTTCTGTATGGAACCCTCACAGCAACTGTCCCATGTATTTATCCCTATCTTTTCATATCAAAGAACCGTTTTTTGGTTCCGTCAAGAACCATCCTGGTTCCATTTAGAACCATTCTCTTTTCTAAAGAACCTTTATTTCTAAGAGTGTAGGGTTGCTGATGAGCGTTGGCCAGTTGTGGATAAACGGGATGGACTTTCGGGTGATTGGTGAGGTACAGTAACCGCAAATGTATCATCCACCTCTGTTATATTAACTAGGACCCGAAGCTCCGTGTTGTGGAAGGAATTGTCATACATCTAGACAAATCCCGTGTATGTTACGGTAGGATTCCATTCTGATATCCATAACCATCGATTGTCACTTGTCCTGAGATAGTACCGATATTAATCTATTTCTAAATTCAATCAATTCAAAGCCGACAATTGGCTTAAATCTACTAAACACCGTAATAATCAGCCACAAAAGAGACTAAGCAGTGTTCAAATGTACAGAAGTGCAATGAGTAATTGGATCTCTCAGCTGAATGCTGGAATATGGCTAGCACAATCAAAGCAAACAAAGAACACAAGTGTTTCACTCCTAAGAGTTTCAGATATTCAGAAATGACACTCTCTCAAATAGTACATAAATTCAATTAACTAAAATAGTTCCAAGATGGTATTGCAACAAATTGAGCGTAGTTGGTACAATTTAATTATTTGGCTACTTCAAAGTGATGTTCGATGGTATCTGATAACGTCCAAATCTAAGAAGTATATAGGCCCGCGTCACCCACAATGAAATGAAAACGATTCGAGACAATTTCTCGGTAAATCAGATTTCAATAACCAAATTTCTTCCTGTGGACTGGGCTTGTTACTGCTAGCTAAGTAACAGCGATGTGGGTTCATCGCGTACTTGTTCCATTTTAAAATGGAATAAAATCCCAGGAAACAAAGCATGAGGACACGTCATTTTGAACAACATACATGACAAAAAAAAACCTGACGGATGCATTTTGACCAAGATCACCTAAGATAACAAAAATGGACGTGACGGTGAGAGAAATTTGTAACTTGGTTGTCTTTTAAATCAGGCGATATGATTGGCTAGTTAAACACCTAGTCATTTTTAAACACTCGCGTAATATAGTGTCGACTGAAGACGCACTTGGCCCACCATTTACGTCAGGTCACGTGACTAAATCTATCAACAACACGTGTAATTTGATTAAAATCGTCGTCCTTTTACCTTCATGACATTGTGTATAGACAGCTTGGTCATAAACCAGTACCATCTTGTAAAATGATATTCGGTAAATTACCTAAAATTGTGCGGTCGTCGTCAGGCAAATTATTACTGCATAAATACACCGGGACTATGCTATAATGTCGAACAGATGCACACAAATGCAATTTGCTTTACTCGTAGGCTGAATGAAAGAAACAAGTATAAGTTTTGTGTTTGCAAGCCAAAACATTGAGTAAATGTCAACAGGAAAAAATTGACTGCATTTCTTATGGTTTATTTCTCGAAGTGCAATAATGATATGACTCAATAAATAAGTTGACCGAGTAGAATAGTGTTTGAACTAGTAAACGGTGCCTCGGTTTTTTTCTTTGAAATTTTTGATTCGAACTATCCCAGTGGATTTCTTCGTCAATCCCACCTTGGAAAGTCTTATAAAAATGTCAAATACAACTTTCAGAAAACATTTTAAAAAATAAGGACGAACTTCTAAAAAAACAAATGCTCCAAATGTTAATTGCTTTTGTCCTTACAAAGCTGTCATCAGGCAAAAAGAAGTACTCTTATATACGTACCGCCCTCGGGTTGTTGGTTAACGGCTTCACGCATGTCTGAACATCCCTCGGCTGTTTCCGTACCGTAAATAATCTCGGGCGATAAATGGGTCATTTTAGATAGCCCACTCATCCACGCGTTCATTATTTCGTCTGAAGGCTATCTTGTGCTGATATGATAACGTCATTGAGCTACATTATTATTAAATTATCAAATTTTGTTTGGTATAAATCCGCGGAGTACTTTGGTTCATTTCAACGCATGAGCACAAAACATCCGGCGGTTAATATCACAAGTTTTCGTGTAATATTATTGCTTCCATTCACCTCCGAGATAACTTAACTGTACCGCACGGAAAGTGTCGAAGGATGTTCCCACATGGGGCTTCACAATGTAAAAAACGTTATCGCCTTTTGCTACAGGACTTATTCAGAACTCATTTTTATGAGTAGAAAATTCTCACACCACAAATGTTAATCACACCTGGGATAACAATATATTGTAATCCCAGATCACACTTGTAAACAAACAGTGTTAACCTAATTTTCCAAACCAGCTTAGCAGACAGCCTTAACAATTTACCATTTTATAGACCAAATTTGTCTTTGAAATCGGACAGAAATAAAGAAAGTAAAACATTATCAAAGTGAATAAAATATATTTTAATTGTACCCTTTTACATCAACTGTTTTTAAATAGACAGGTAAAGCAATAAATAAGCTCACAATATGATTATATTACATCGGATCTATTAATTCTAATTATCTGATCGGCAGCATCAATAATCCTCCTTGGAATTGGAATATGAACCTATTATACCAAGTCAATGAAATAAAACAGGTTGGGGTGTTAAAATATCCCCTGTGTTGTGCAAAATGTATTTGTCCGTTTCCCCTGGGACTACAAGATATATTGTAATCCTATGTTTCCCTTATTAAAAACTATTCCAAACAGGTTTCTTTATGAGTGATTTGTAATGTATAAATTCTAACAGGTTATCCCACTCATATGGCAGAGTGCAACCCCACTGGGTTTCCTGGACACTTTGGAGACAGAGGTTTGAATAGGGTGAATTTGTACGCCTTTATGCGATAAATGTTATCATTTTAGCTTCCAGTGGGATGCTGCACTCGGAAATGGAATCCTCCTGTAAACTCTGAATATTCACATTACAACAGCAGCTGTTGTTAAAAGGAACCATGCGATCTGTTCATGTTGCAAGATTGATATTTGTTTGTTTTCTCCGCACATCAATCACGGATAAAGGAAACTGTCAACAATCACAAAAGAGACAACCTGTTAACTAGAACCAAATACCATATGTTCATGTTGCCGACGCTCTCCATCAGCGCCTTATTCATATTGAAGACAATCCAGCCAGTATAGAGTATACGGATACCTGACCAACAAGTCCTTAATAAAGCCCCACTTCTTGGGTCGGATAGATTGATCACACGGAATCTAGCATCTCAGTTTTGGAAGGATGCTGAGGGGTATCCACACTACACAGATTTGATATTAAGTTCACGACTAACCTGTGAGATAAAACAGAGAAGAAACATAACATATTTATAATGTGTTTGTTTGTACAGTACAGTAACCAAATAGGTTTGAGCGTTGCCCCTCACATCGAATCTTTGTCCAATCCTAAAGATAAAAAATGGATTTTTGTTTGTTTATTCCTATGGAAAGAATTTAATCCAACATTAAAAGGTAGCTCACTCATAAGACGATCTCCAAGGGACTCCTCTACCCATTGGACTTGGTCCGAGTCTAATGGGTAGAGGAATTCACCCTGGAAACCCACAACAGTAAGCTCCCGTCAACGTCCTGCAGAACATTCATGGAGTTTTACTACTGAAAGGAAGACCGGTTCTCGGCTAAAGCTATGATATCATCAGAAGTAATATGACAAAACATAACATTATGTAACAGAAAAGATACCATGGCAACAAGATGACACAACCTCGAAAATATGACGATAACACCAAGGCTACTAAATATAAGGATAAAACAGTGGATCTAACATGCTTAATTGATTGATTGGTGTTTTACCGCGCACTGAAGTGTATTTCACTTATACGATGGCGGTGTATTCCAACAGTAGTTGACACTAGCACAATCATAAAATACAAGGTGTTTTTATTCTGTTGGAAAGCTAATCTTTCTCTAGTGCTACAGGCCGGGGTAACAGCAAAGCTACAATATAACAGAAAACCTCCTACCACAGCCTCAATATAAAAGCCGTTCTTACACCAGATATATGAGATACATGTAAAATCAGAGCTTACAGATAACATTGTAACCTTTTGAGACAAAAAAACTTAAACTTACCATAAAACATGGGCAACAGTTAATTGCACAGGGAACACGACAAGAGACAGTAACGATGTTATAATCTGAAAGAAAATAAATGCCTCTTTAACTATATCATTGTAATATACTCAAACACAGACTTTGTTTGTTTGTTTGATTGGGGTTTTACATCGTACTCATGGGTATTTCACTTATATGACACCGTGCCAGCGCAATGGGTGAAGGAAACCACCCTCGACACCACTGGCAACAAACACAGACAAGACGGGACAAATACACGACAATAATAGGACACAATACAAACATCACAAACAGATCGGTTTCCTGTTCCCCTTTCGCACCGAGAGCACCAGGGCAACATGAAGCTCCCTCCAACCACCCACCAAACACAGATTTGGAAGGCTATAGGTAAAGGGTTTATTTCTCAAAACACTGGCTGACTTCAAAGTAATTCTGAAGTAAAAAATTTAAAGAACTGATTACGTCTTAAGATGATATCGCGTGTCAGCCAAAAGGGTGCAGAAACCCCCCTGTTAGGGTTCATTACAACAGCTCGGCTTCTTGTCCCCTAATAGCATATTAGCTATGGAGGCACCTGGGCAAAGGAAGCTTCAGCGGAAAGCCACTCAAAATTTGGAAAAAGCTTTGTCACTCTGAGATTATAGGCAGTAAATAACACACCTCTAAGAAGGGTCTAGTGCTCAAGGGGAAGTAACTTAACACAAACCAATAATACATAAATATATCCAGAGTTATCTTGCTTTGCTCTTTTACTTGTTTATCAAAATTATAAATTGCCTAACCATGGAACCAGAGAAGGCTAGGTTTATGGAATTAGGTTTTAACACTACAGTTGACTGAACTAGAATTTGTTTACACCTTTATTAGAACATTTTTTTTATCAAAAATTATTTCACTCACATAACACAGGTAGCAGGTCATACTAAAAACCCCTGTTAAAAAGTAAAATAATTTATGTACATGTATGACTCATAGCTACAGTTTCTTCTATCTAAGTTATATCCAAAGTAATTCACTGATAAACCAACATTGTTGCTACTTAAAACGCAGATTCCCTGAAATTGCAGAACCTATAAAAACTGGATTATACATGTTTTAGAAAAGTAACCTTTTGTTTACCTTAGCAACGGCAGAGAGAAGATGAACTGGAATGTTGGAATCAGGCTGGTTCTCTAATGTAATGGTAACCAAGCTGAGAAAAACTCCAAAAATGCCACTGAAAAATTAAACGTTAATTACTGGTTTCACATGAATTTAAAAACTTTTTTAATTGATCGGAATACATTTGTTTGATTGGTGTAGTTTGTCATACTTATCCTTCTTTCATTTATAGGACTTTAACTATGAAAGCATTGTCAATAATTGGTGGAGAACTGGCCCCCCAAAAACTTCACAATTAAACACTTTGTCACTATTATGATTTGACGCAAAGACGTACCATATGGTGTCGATTAATGTATAAGATTAACCAATCAGAGCTGCTTTGTGAATGCTGAAGATTTCCGCTGATGCAACATGGCTTGTGTTCTATCCAGATCATAGCCTGTGTGATTGTTGTTTAACGCTGTACTTAAGGTTTATATTTCACTCACATGATGTCATGCCAGCTCAATGGGTGAAGGAAAACGCCGCTGGTAACAGGAAGCTCCCTCCCAACTGAGCCCCAGCACATTTATTTTTGATGATACATAAAATCTTCGACAAAATATATTACTTATGCAGTGCAGGTCTAGCGTGGCAGTTTGCAACTGCCTTGTGTTAGCTGGATTTTTACTGGTCAGCTGGGATGGTGACCATTTATCAATATCACGAGTCTGACCTAGTTGAACACTGTTTGGAAGGCCTTTGTGTCAGATCATAATAGAGACAAACAAAACATGGGGAGCTTTTTGAATCTTATTGTAATCAGATTGAATTGGAGTTTAACATGGTAATCAACATTATTCATCTCCATGATCACGGACTGTCCCAGTCTTATTCCGGCTTACTTAAATATTGTGAAACAGAAAGAAATCCTTGTATTAATTGGTAATTTGCAACCCTGGTAATTGTGAGGGTGGTTTTTACAAGGTTTCTTTTTGGTTTTCCACAGCATTTGAGTAAAGAAGACAAGGTATGAATAATTTGTCATAATACATGCATGTAATTAGGGAAATGCCCTTGACTTTAATAAACAAATGCTAATATCACTCAAAACAAACAAAAAAAGTTGGAAATGTTAGTGCAAGTGTCTCACTTCAAAGCACACAATTGACAGTCGTTTGAGAAACAAGGAATTTCAATAAATAGAATAAATCAAACATACCTTAAAATACAACCAATATAGAACTTGGCAAAATACAGATACGGAAATTTGACAGCTTCCAAAGCCTCTCCTTAAAACAAAAATGATTGATGATCGAAGTGGTCATTGGTTTGATTAGAAAAAAGACTCATTAATTTAATGAGAATTTAATAATGGTTCAAATATACTTTGATAACCTGATAACATTGGTTCATAGAATGGTGTGCCAGTAAGGCTTAAGGAAACCTCCCCTGAAAACCATGAGCTGACACGAGACAAAAAATAGGCTGCAGTGCTAGATAAAAGATGCAAACTTTCAGCAAAATACACAACATGTTTCTGTGAGAGGGCAGAGTAAAGCACCAGAAGAAAGTAAAAGGGCACCAGAGCAAAGCATCAGGGCACCAGAGCAAAGCATCAGGGCACAAGAGCAAAGCATCAGGGCACAAGAGCAGGGCACCAGAGTAGAAAACCAGGACAGTAGATAAGAAAATGCAAACAACCAGTGCAGAGCAAAGAACCAATGCAGACCCAAGGCAGCATGACACCAGAGCAAAGTCCCAAGGCACCAGAGCAAAACCCCTGAGCACCAGAGCAAAGACCCAAGGCACCAGAACAAACCCCCAAGGCACCAGAGCAAAGCCCCAAAAGCACTAGAACAAAGCCTCAAGGCCTCAAGGCCCCAAGGCACCAGAGCACAAGAGCAAAGCCCCAAGGCAAGAGCAAAATTCCAAGGCAGCAGAGCACCAGAGCTAAGGATCAGGGAACCAAGCGGAGCACCAGGGTAGTAGAAGAGAGCACCAGGGTAGTAGAAGAGAGCACCATGGTAGTAGAGTAGAGCACCAGGGTAGTAGAAGAGAGCACCAGGGTAGTAGAAGAGAGCACCAGGGTAGTAGAAGAGAGCACCAGGGTAGTAGAGTAGAGCACCAGGGTAGTAGAAGAGAGCACCAGGGTAGTAGAGCATAGCACCAGGGCACCAATGCACCAGACGCAACAGGGCATCAGAAGCTCCCACTGGCCTATCTTTAGGTAAGATTATAAGATACAGTCAGACTGATTGTCTGATTGATGTTTGACACCATACACTATACCTGAGAGCTGTGTATGTCAAAAGTTATTACAGCACCATCACAACCCAGAGAAATGTCTATTTGTTTCCTTAATATGTTGGAAAATTTATTGTCATATACATACATACAAATTACAATTTTGGTCACCCCACTCAACTGATTGATAAGCGCCATGCCAGCCTGCTTGGGTAATTTTAATACAGTACTAAGTATAAACAGCATTGCTACACTCCAAACAAACTTTGTTTGAGGCATAAAAGAAAAGTGTGTTCATTCACAGTGCAACATCCCATAACAAATCAGTTTCAAACTCTATATGGGAATGAGGTGTTTTTAACGGAAAACCATGATATAGGGTTGGTAATCAACAAAGTTTTAAAAATATGAACTACATATATACTTAGTTCTTATAAAACAAAATATTTCATTTAATCCTTAATTCATTGATCAACAAATAAAAACTCACCAAGATAATAACTGGATGGAGCAAATAGGATCATGCTAAAACATAAACAAACAGAAATGAATTAGAACTGGTTGATAGGGCTGTAATGTCTCGCAGACAATTACACATATCAACTTCGCACGACACCATACATGACAGCCTAATAGATGAAGGAAAAAATCCAATTGACGTCACTGAACACAAAAGAAGACCAGATAAAAAGTTTGTTTGTTTGTTTGATTGAGGTTTAACGTCATACTCAAGGCTATGTCACTTATATGACGACGTGCCAGCCCAACGGTTGAAGGAAACCAGCCTTGACACCACTGACAACAAATAAAGACAAGACGGGACAAATACAGGACAATAACAGGACGCAATACAGACACCACAAACAGATCGGCTTCCTTTAGCTCTGAGGGCACCAGGGCAACATGAAGCTCTCTACAACCACCCGCCAGATAAAAAGAGAAGAACAAAGAAAAAACAAAACTATCACCCATGAATACATTGAAAGAAAGTGGATTTGTTTGTTTTTTAAATTATTTATAACATGGTGCTCAACATTCAAGGGTACTTCACTTATATGACGCTGGTGTACTTCCAATAATAAAATGTGATAACATTTTTCTCTGCTGGATAACAGTCTTCCTTCATTGTTAAGTAAAGCCTATTCCTCTGTCCAAAGTATAAGAAGCAATACGGTAAATTACTATGACTGGATAAAACTGCCCTTAGTCAGTGGTGTGTTTGAGTTTTTTGTGTTGGGATTTTACATCATCCTTAAGGCTTTCATACTCATAGGATAGTATGCCGACAATGGGTGTAGTCACCCTAGAGACCACTGACAACAAAGACAAAACAGGACAATCACAGGTTACAAAACAAAGACATCACAAACACATCCACTTCATGTGGGCACTAGGGTAACAGGAAGCTCCCTCCAGTCCCCCAACTTAGCCAGTGGGAACACAGTTTCTGGAAAATGCTCTGTGATTACTTGTTCTAGACTTACCAATAACATCTGTTTGGATCTCAACCAAAACAAGAATGGGTAGCTAATTAACATATTAAATGAACATTCTTACCTGTACACATAATTACAATAGAGTTTTCCAACCGATCTGAAAAATAAAATCAGCATAATTTATAGAATATATTGTATCATTGAGGCTTATGCTCCTTGCCTTAGTTACATGTTAAAGAATTAGTAGACTTAATTAGGAGAAGAAATCAGTTTGTTTGGTTGATTGGGGTTTAATGTCATACTCAAGGGTATTTCAATTATATGATGACAGATTGTCCACTTCGTAAAAAGCAAACCCATGATTAACGGAGAGACATCATGTGACTCACTCATTTACCTGATGGTTGACAGGTGGAGCCACAGCAAAATCATTTCTTTAATAGAAACAAAAGTTTCAAAATGAAATTCTTACCTCAGTTTTAATCTGCCTTTCATTAATGTGGTATATAAACTGTAAGCACCTGTAATTAACATGCAGGTAAATAAATTCAATTACTGATGTCACTAAAAAGAAGACATTACAAGTAACAAGACTTTCACATGCCCAAAGTGTAGAATGTAAGAGTGGTAGATAGCATGTGGATAAGTGAACCAGTGTAAGATTATACCAGGGTTTTCAATGATTTTTTTCTGTCTTTAAGAAAGTGAAAATTAACAGTACTTTTGTTTCCTTGGGATAACATGTTCTTAGTTTAAAAGAGATTCTCATTTAGAAAAGTTTGCAGGTTGAAACCTGTCTGAGAATCAAACTCAAATGTCAGCAGTTAATGTCAGCCACATAAACCCCTCAGCCACCCAGTTATAGCTTTTAAAACAGTATATTCATTTATCTTAAATTTAGTGCAGAGAATTTTATCAATTGTCTACAGTTAGTATTGAAAATCGAGGCATATGCTCTTTAACAAAAGCCATTTCATGGTAAATATAAAGGGAGGATCTGGCTTTTTGCATACAGACCTACAAATGTTTTGTTCAAACAGGCAAGACATTGAGTTAAGTGGTTAAAAAGGCACATTAGACCTTAATTATTGGCTTTCATTCAATTTGAGTGGACTATCGATGACACAAAAACATTAATTTTTTTTAATAGTGAATTGAAATTCAAATTTGTGCACTAATTTTCAAATGAGAGCTTGTTTGATTTCATCTAAGGTGACTTACCCAGCCCTAACACATGACAACACACCCAGAAATAACCATCAGTTCATCCAAGGTGACTTACCCAG